>CBVK0101646176.1:0-13259 GCA_900067695.1 Picea abies
TCCTCGCCTTTCGTTGCATCGTGAACTTTGCTTTCGTATTTTGACCCGTAAACTCGTGAGACTGCGAGGGCCGATTTTAATGCAATCAATGGTAATCACGATTTGGCGGATCCTTAATGATATGATTAACTTTAATCGCCATATCGTGATTCGGGAATTCGAAGACAAACTTTTTAGGAGAATGATACGCCGAGTCGCGATATCGCGATGTGGTGATAATAAAGGCTCGAATTAAGAGAAGGAAATGCTATATTAGGCGATTAATTAATCTCGATATCATTATGTCGCAACTTCGCGAATCGGAGTTTTGGACACCTTAACTTCGTGAAAGAAAATGTCGAGTGGCGATGTACCGAGAACCAAGTTTAATCGTGGTTAGTTTTTTTAACCATTGGTTCTTGGCTAAGGTTATCAAAAAAGTTTTATCGTGTTCTCAGCTCTCGGGGTTTGTAAAAACAGAAATTTAGGGTCGACGAATGCCGAGGCACAAAACCCTGACGATGTCTAATCAAGGGTTAAAGTTTTTATTGTAGTCAATGCCTTGGACGAAAATTAGAACTGAGTTCGCATTCTCGCGACTTGGGACTTGTGAATCAAAGAACCAAAGTGTCCGACTTGCGATATCCGACTTGCGACATTCCAAAAAAAAATAAAAAGTCAAACATATTGGCGGAAAATGGATCTTTTCTTTTGAAAGTGAAAAAAGACTTGCTATTTAGACGATGAGATTTAAGAGTCTTATGATTTCGGAAGGAAAAGAAGAACAACTTTAAATGTCAAGTATCAAACGTTGAAAATTGCACGAAGTGAAAAAACAAGGGCGACTCCAACATAGGCTCCAACTAGGGATCTCGCTTCCCTGTGAGGTGGGAAGAACAATAGACCAGGTGCCAAAATTGGGTAAATGGAGTCACAAGCTAAAATCAAGGAAAAAATCCAAGGAAAAAGAGAGAAAAGGGGGAAAAATCTTTCGCTTGGTAACCCAAAAACTTTTTCGAACTCAGATACTCTTTCCAAAAAACAGTTGAAGTTACCTTTGTAATTTTCCCTTTCTCACTACTAAGTTTGGGGAACACTTCCAGACAGTCGTAACTGCCCTAGGATATTCAACAGGTCTTGTGATTCTCAGCTTGCATTAAAGAATGATATTGTATAATCTAAAAAGGGGAGTCCCGTTGGAATTTGGGGAAATGATCCGGTTTTCAGGAAGCATTGATTACCAGAGTTAATTTATATTTATGTATAATAGCCTTACAGATATCTCAGACATTGCTTCACTTCCAGCAAGCCTGTTCAGTACCCCGGTGAAGTTGTCTGACCCTTTTTCACTGAATTTCTTTTCATCACTTCGGTAAATATTTATGCGTTTAAACGCTAAGATGAGGGAAATCATTTCTGAATTTCCTTTCATCGTCTTAATGGACTAGGTGGGGGAAATCATTTCTGAATTTCCTTTCACCACCTGTCTCAGTATTTTACTTTTAAAACACGAAGATGGGAGCAATCAGTTTATATTAGGGCTGAGATCTGCGTAATATTCTTATCATAGGTCTGTCAAATTATTTTGATTACTCGGTAACAACCTTCCTTTGACCCTCACAAGACCTTTAGTTCTTAGGGAGACAGGGGAGAATAGTAAAATTTAAAGGAACATCCTGTTCAAGCAAGATTTGATTTTTCGGACGCTATTGAAAAACCTAGGAAAGTTAGGATCGCTATAGGCGTTCCTTGGCCTTAGTAGAGGATCAAGTAGTTGTGAAGACCAGCTTTCTTATTAATATCTGCTTCGGAATCCCTGGGGTTTGAAACGAAAAACCCTTTATCCCTTCCCAAAGGCTTGGGAAGATAGTGACTCACTAAAGTTAGGCCCCAAAATAAACAAAAAACAAGGCAGCGATCGAAATGGCTTAATATCAAAAAAGGTCACGACAATTTTGGATTAGTCTTCGAATTCATTTGGGAACAAAAATTATGACTGACTGTTTTTGGGTTTAACATATTTATTCAAATTTTAGTTTGAAGATCATCGAGCCAAAAACAGTCCTATAATCTAACCTTTTATATTGTAGTTTGAACAATATTACCTCAGATTGCTAAAACAGCCTTTCATGACTTGTGTATTGAGAAATCTCACCTTTGTCCTTTCAATTTCCTCGTGGAGTATGAATTTTCATATGTATCACCTGTTTTATGTTGTCCTAGCTCCAACGCTGATCTGCACCTTATGTCTTGAGCTAGTTTCGCCTGAGGCTGGGACCCTGTAAAAATGAATCAAACCTGATCGGAAAATGTGTTGAAAATTTAAGAACGAAAACCAAAAGTTAAAAATAAAATTTTGAACAAAAACATAATTATGTACAAAAACTCATAACAAAATTTGTAATATTATTTTATTTTATTTTATTTTATTTTATTTTATTTTCTACCCAACCACTGTCACGTCATATAGTGCTTTAGATATCGCCCGTTAACAGGGGCGCTTAGAACTTCTCCATCAATGTTTTCCAGAAGAAAGGAATTCTTTCCTTCTGGAGCTGAGACCCTGAATGGTCCGTACCAGAGGTGGTCAAACTTGCCATGTTTTGCGGCTTCTTCCCTTCTCGCATCCCATATTAACACCAAGTCACCCGGGAGAAACTCTCTGTCTTTTGCTTTGAGATCGAACAATGCTTTCATATCGTCCTGGTATTTCTGCATTTTCTCATCAACCTCCACTCTGAGCTCTTGAACCTCAATCAGCTGGTTAATTCTCCTGGTTACATGATTGGGTTCCTCGTTCTGATCCTTCCATAATTTCATCACTGGCAGCGCTAAATTTATGGGCAGAACTGCCTCAGTCCCATAGACCATTTGAAACGGTGAAATGCCAATAGACCTCTTAGTGCTGATGCGGTTTGCCCACAATGCGTGTTTCAAATGTATATGCCAGGACCGCTTGTTTTGATCGAGTACCTTTTTTATCACGTTCACCAGGCTCTTGTTAGATGATTCAGCCAGCTCATTTCCCTGAGGGTAATAAGCAGTGGAATGACCAAGAACGATACTGTACTTCTGGTAGAAGTCGATCATAGCCATGGATTTGAAGGCCTGGGCATTGTCAGTAACAATATTTCGGGGACATCTGAATCTTGACAAGATGTTATCTTCCAAGAAGTCGATCACCACTGAGTTTGATTCCCTTTTAGTTGGAATTGCTTCCACCCACTTTGTAAAATAATCTGTGGTCGTTAAGATCCACTTATGCTGAGCACTGGAATGGGGATTAATTTCCCCTATAAAGTCTAATCCCCATTGTTGAAATGGGGCTTCAGTTTTGACTGGAACGAGTGGTAAAGCAGGGAGTTTCTGCTTACCAGCGAATACTTGACACGAGTCACAGGCACGTACTTTGGCATTAACATCCGATAACAGTTTTGGCCAATAGTATCCGGCCATCAGGATCTTGTAGGCCGTGGCTCTCCATGCATGGTGTCCTCCACAGATTCCTTCATGGAATTTCTCTATGACCAATGGAGTTTCTGTCTCAACCAGACAAACCAGTAAGAACCCGAGTGGATCCTTCCAGTATAGTTGATTCTCTAAGATGCAATACTTTATAGCATGGAGTTTTAAAGTTCTGTATTTGGCTGGTGTTAGTCCATTTGGACACTTCAGGTTTAACAAATAGAAAACTATATCTTTATACCAGCCTGACGTTATGAATTTTTCCTCAATCTTGTTTGGATATGTCTGGTCATCCGGCTCTTGTGAATGTGTGTCTTCGCCTTCCTCTTGTAGGCAATTGATGTCAAGATCTCTAAGGTTCGACTTGGCCAAGAGTTTGGCCAGACCCTTTCCCTTTATCAATTTAGTTGTCTTGATTTCCAGGTCAAATTCTTGTATCTTAGCGAACCAGCGCCCTCGTTTTCCATCACTGTCAGGCTGTACCAATATATCCTTCACAGCACTAGTTGGTACGTACGCGATGATTTTTTAGTGTAGAACGTAAGTTCTGAATGCTTTCAGCGCTTTCACCATTGCGTACACCTGTTTTTCTATTATGTTATATTTTAGTTCGGCGTCCCTGAGGCTCTTGCTAAAAAACGCGATCGGGCGTTCAAAGCCTTCATTATCTTTTTGCAGCAACACCGCTGCGATAGTATGTTGAGAAGCGAATGAGAAGATAAGGAAATCTTTCAAGTAATCTGGACTTGTTAACAGAGGAGCTTCACTGATGACTTTTTTAATATGCTCGAACGACACTTTGGCTTCGGTCATCCAATTTACTCTGCTATCTTTCTTTAGCATTGCTGTGATAAATTTGACAATCTCAGCGAAATTTGGTATAAACCTTCGCAATAAATTTATTGTTCCTAAGAAAGCTTGAATTTCTTTAACATTTCTAGGAATCCTGATAGTTTGTATCGCTTCAACCCTCTTAGGATCAATCTTGATCCCATATTTAAATACGATATGCCCTAGAAGCTTATCTTCCTTCATAGCAAAATGTGATTTCTTTGGGTTCAAAGACAGACCATATCTGCGGCATTTTTTGAAAGTTTGTTTTAAATGGGCCAAATGTTCTTCATCAGTTTTAGAAAAAAATGTCAAATCGTCAAGGTAGATTACTACGAACTTATCTCTTTCCCCAATGAAAGCGATATCCATAGCGCGCTGGAAGGTAGCCCCTGCATTCATTAAACCAAAAGGCATTTTATCATACATGAATGTACCCCATGGTGTGGTGAAGGCAATTTTTTCTCTGTCTTGCTCGTTCATGGCGATTTGGTTGTACCCAGAAAACCCATCTATCATAGACATATGATTTGCCCCAACTACCCTATCTAGGACATGGTCCATTTTAGGAAGTGGATAATTATCTTTAAGAGAGGACCTATTCAAATTTCGGAAATCTACACACAGTATGATTTCCCCGTTCTTTTTTCTGACCGGGACCAAATTTTCTATCCAGTCTGAGTATCTTAGAGGTACAATTATTTTCGCGTCTAAAAGCTTCTTAACCTCCTTTTCAATAAAAGGCAACAAAATGGGGTTAAACTGCCTGAGCTTCTACCTAAAAGGCTTGACTCTGGGCTTCAAAGGTATCTTGTGCTCGATTATAGAAGTATCATATGTTTGGAGCTCGTCAAAGGACCAAGCGAAAACATCTTTATATTGTCTGAGTAAGTCTCTATACTGGTCTTTTACCTTGGGAAGGAGGAATTTAGATATCTTTACTATCCTGGAATCTTTTCCAATTCTTATGTTGCAATCCTCCACTTCTTCTGGTTGGGGCTGTAGAGTGGATTTCACAGGTATTTCATTCTGATCAAAGAGTCTTTCCAAAGGGATTAAGCCTTTCGGAATTTGGTTATTTTTAAGGACCAACACACGATGATCCGCTATCTTTTCTCGGAAGGTTTCGGGATTTTCATCTTCTTGCATAATCCACCTTGGGTCATTTTGGTTTTCTTGGTCTGGATGGGTTTCAGAGAATTCGCCTATTTCCATAAGGAATTTCTGAATCTGTTCGTCGTCTGGTATGGAGGGTTTATACCTGATTTCAATATGATATTTCAACTTAACATTTGTGGGAGGGGAAAAGTTCGAGGCTGCCTTAGCCAATGCGTCAGCATGTAGATTTTCTGTGCGAGGAATAAAATGGATTTTTATAGATGAGAAAAAATTCTCCATTACATCCCAAACGCAATTTTTGTATGTTCTCAATCTGGGATGTTTGGCTAGGTATTGTCGGTTTACTTGTTTCACTATCAATTCAGCATCACTGTAGACCTCCAAATTTTTTATGTTTAACTTCTTGGTTGCCTCTAAACCTAAGATTAATGCTTCATACTCACACACATTGTTGGTATAATCTATGTCCCACTGTAAGTGATATGAGAAAGGAACGGTAAACTTACCTTCAGGTGCTATCAAAAGTATGCCAGCACCAGCTCCTTCAGAAGATGAAGCTCCATCGAAGTACATCTTCCAGAGGCCACTTTTGCATAGTTCTTCAGTCAAGGGGCTAAGATCTTCTTGCTTCATATCAAGTGCTTCTGGACACCCATTTAAACCATCATCGAAAGACAATATGCAATTTCCCAGATCTTGGTCTTCAACATAAATGGGAAAATTATTTGGATTCTGAGGATCACTGACAGTATATGCCAATCTTGTTTCTCTGTACAATCGGGTAAACTGACCACTAAATACAGGAATTGTGGCATATGACATGTCCAATTGTAGAGAACCTCCCAACTTGGCTCCCCATGATCTGGATAACAACATACCATATTTGGGGGGAATATCTGCAATAACCACATCCATCAAGACACTCTTGACTGGGACCTGAGCCAGGGTAACAACCAGATCTTTTATCATTCCCATACATTTAACCTTTATTGAATGGAAAGAGTATAGATCTCCATAGGGTCTAGTGATCTGGAGGCCCAGCCTCTCCATTATCATTTTGGGCATAACATTATGTGAAGCCCCGGAGTCTAACATGCAGTTATGTAGCAGTTGGTCATGTATATTCAGGGTGATATAGAAAGGAGTGACGTTGTCCTTGGATCCCTCAAAATGGGGACCAAAGGTGATGTTAGGTCTGTCATCTTCTAGGTTGATAACATCAGAGTGACTTTCGAGCTCATAAACACCCATCACTTTGGCAATTTGCTTGCGATAAGTTGGGTTTTTCGCTAATTCTACCAAAGGAATCGGTATCTTAATTTTATTCAATTCGTTTTCAAAATTGTAAGATGTATTGGTCTTGTCCATTTCTTTGGTTAAGAGATCCAAGTTATTTTCTTCTGACTTATTCGTCTGGATCGCCTTATCACTCATGACCTTAGTTGCAGATGTAACTTTGTCTATTGGCCCAGCTTCTTTTATTTGGGTTTCATCTTTTTTCACCTTAGAGTCTTGATTCTTTGTTGTCTTGAATTTATTGTTGGGTAACAATGTCTCTTCCAAAGGAGGTTCTTGAGATTGACCCCTTGGTATAATTCTCTTAGGTTGTTCAGTAGAGGTGGGCTTATTTTTTGATCTGAGATTGTATCTGAGTTGGAAATCAGCCGCTATCATTTTTGTTTCTGGTTGAGATAAGTAGAGGTCATTATGATCACCCTCTTCTTCTTCATTAGGTGTTTGAGGGGTATTTAAAGATTCCTCATACTCTTCCTTGGTCAGAAATGGCTGTGAACATTCATCACCGAAACATGCAACTTCATCTTCCGAATCTCCGAAATCTTGGAGATCATTTGCTCCTATAAAATTTTTGTTTTTTAGTGGAGCTTGTATTTTTTGATCTTCATTCTTTATTTGCCTCTGTTGATTTAGGGGATTAGGGTTTCTCCTGAAGTCCCTTTTGTTAGAAGAATCAGCTTTAGCCTGATCCAACTCCATCCTAGAGATTTTGTTAGACAAATCTTTAATTATTCGGGCCATATCATCCACTCTATCATCAGTGTATCTATTTGAACCGGAAGGACCCACTGGTTCCCTATAGCGTCTGTTATCACGGTTGGTTGTTTCTTCTTTAGCCTTCAATTTACCTGAAGCCATCATATTAGATTCTATTTCGACATCATCGTCTTGCATTCTATTCAGGGTGTCTCCTCTTCTTTCTCGCAAAAGTAGGGCAAAATCTGGTTCGAAAGCTCCTGCAAAGGTTACTTTGGCTGCGGGTTGGGAAGGTTTGACAGCGGATGGAATTTTATTATACAGTTTGTTAAATCTCAGAATAAATTCCATTACTGTTTCTGAGCTCTTCTTCCTTAGGGACCCAAACTCGGTAAGGTAATATAAGTGATATTTTCGCTCTCCCCATTGTCTAAGGAAAGCGTCTTCCAAGGCGTTATATGTTCGAATAGAAGCTGCAGGAAGACTCTGAAACCAAGTTCGGACCTATCCTTCGAAAGTTTGGACAAGTAGTCTTGAATAGACATCCTCGTGCTCGATACCGCATATGTCTGCAAACTGGTCAAAGAAGTTTATATGTTCGGCTGCGGTTAGATCTCCCTCCCCAGTAAACTTAGGAAGATTTTTGATGTAGTTGTCAGGTAAATCATGGAGGTGAGCGGGTAAAACTAGGGGAGCGTATCTCACTGCTACTTTTGCAAATACTCCGGGACGAGGGATATTTGGATTTTCTCCACCTCCTCCTCCAACGCCCACCATCGACTTAGGATTAAAAAATGGGGGGGTAGCACACTCTTTTGAATCAGGTGAAAAAGGGAAGTTCTGATGAAGAAAGGATGGTATGTCAAAAGATAACGATCTTTCCAAAGGACCTTTTCCCTTGTTTATAGACGGGAAATTTTGATGTGGCTCACTCCTAAATTCTGAGAAGTCTGTTTCCAGATCTTTGGTATCAGACATAGGGATGTGGGAAGTAAGAGGTTATGAAGGGCATTTAATCTTTACAAGTGGATTTTTGGGTTTATTAATTGAAGCGGTTGCCTCAGACGAGCCTTTCGCTTTTAAAACTTTTTTAGGATCATTAACAGGTGTAATAGGCCTGCCATCCGGGTTCTGTCTGGTGTGCCTTCTACCAGACGCCAGTTTGTGTTTCAGTGGAGTCACCACGTGAAATATTTAAAAAGCCTTAAAAATTGTGTGCACTCTATGTTCACTATCAAAGAGTAACACTATCAACGAAATAGTTTGTCGTTCTCCCAGGGAAAAGATTTCGTGACTTTGTCCCCGGCAGCGGCGCCAGAAAGATGTTGTTCCTGAGTCTGTACTAAGGCTTAAAGTACAGTGTCAAGGCATCTGAAAGCATACAAAAGAATGATACATGATTATACTAACCTTTGGTATGAGAAACTAGAGCAAATTTCTACGTTCTCGTCGTCTAGCTTCCAACTGCTCTTGAGCAGTTATGTCACGCTCAATGGCGGCCCATGATTGTTCCAATTCGTCCTGGGTATTAGCAGTTTTAAGGATTATGTCTAAGAGATTTAAAGCGATATGTATTTGACTGGATAATCCGGGTTGAATATTAGATTGAGTCGCTGCGGGAGTACTCATTGAGTAACAGTTCCAGTATGGAAATGGTTTTTAAAGAGACAGTTTATTTGCTATTTTAATTCAGACAAAATAAAGAGAAACTTTTGCATAAAAACGAAATAAGAATGCAAATTGAAGGCCCTTTCCTGTAACTGTGTTGTTTCCGATAAAAATAATGTGAGGTGGGGGAAAACATTAAGCTGTAGATGACGCAAAGTTCCTATCAGTGGAAAACTCACGTATACACAGAAGAAGCAAATGACATAAACATAATTGAACTAGTGTAAATAAACATAAAATTCTGTAAGTGTAAATTGGTCTTACACCCGCTAACAGCTGGTGCAGAGGAAAGTCAAAAGACAATTACAGAAAAAGATGCAAACCTTTCACCATATTAGTGGTCTTACTAAATTACAGTGATACACGTCAATTATGTAGAGCAAAATGAAAAGAAACAAAGAACATGACAAAACAAACTTGCAACACAGTCGTGACAGAATCGGGAATCTTTGAATTGCTTGTATTAACTCCTTTAATGCAAAAAACTCTCTTACAGTTAGTCCCAAAAAGTCCAGCCTCCTTCTCTTCTTTTTGTGATCTATTTATACAAAATTTGCCTCTCGGTTCAAACGAGCGAAATTACTCCATATGTCCGAATCTGTTTACAAAAAGGTGCCACGTGCTTGTTTTTTCTTAAATTTAGTACATATGCTATGCTTGTCTAAAACTGAAATACAAGCTGTGAAGGTTTTGCATTGACAGCTAGGGGGAGCGAGATAATTCCATTTCACCCATTCAATCTTCCAGAAGTGCTAGGTGTCTATCCTCGCACGGATTCAGTGTACATGATACACTTGTCTACAAATTGGGTCACAAGCTGTGAAGGCTCGGTCTGACAACGAGCTTCGGCAAGATAGCACTCTCGGGCCAACTGTGGAAGTTTATCATTTATTTGTATATCAACAAGTTCAAGGGTGCCAAGTTGTGCACTAGGCTGAATCAAATGTTTGTAGATTTGAGTTGGGTCTACCCTGTCCATCTTGGAGATTTCTGCTGAATTTCTATCATTCCCTTCCTTTATGTCAAGAGAAATCCGATCTATATTTATCCGCCTTAGCGCCTCTGTGTCAGCTCCAATTTCTATCCCCAACTGCTCACCATTTATGTTATTGATGACCTCTTCTAATGAAATTGCCACTTTTTGAGCCTGCTCTTTGCTTAAAGTAATATCCTGTTCCCAATTCTTTAACAAGATATTACCCCTGGTTTGTTCGGCAATGGTGAGCCCGGGATGCCCAGAAAACCTGTTGTTGGTCGCTATCACTGCCTCTTGGAAAGTGACCCGAGCAGCTTCTGCATTCCTTTCTTTATTAATCAGATTCTCAGAGATTCGTTGTATTAACAAGCAGTCTTCTCGAATCTCTCCTACTTTGTTTAGCAGGCTTTGTTGAGCAGAGGAGATCCTTCTCCGAATATCAGTCGCTTGAGATTTAACGATCTCGATGTCAACCGCTTTGCTTTCTGTGACCTCCAACTGAGTCTACAGCTATGTAATTGTATCCCTCTGCTGGCTCGATTGTACCCGACCATCTCGGATTGTAGAATTTGCTTGTTCCAGCTTAGTCTTGAGGACTTCAATTTCTTTCTTGTCGGCCAATCGGGCCAACTCAATTTCTCCGCTCACTTGACTTCTAGCGCTTTCTGCTTCCGAAGTTACCCTGGCCTCAAGGGTCTTGATCAGGCAGTTTTTTGCTTTGAGCTGCCTCTTTAACATTTTGACCGAGAATTGATTTGCTGTTACATACGCTCCTAGCGTTCCTGCAATTTCAGTGGCAAATTCATCTTTCTTCTTGTTCATCCCATCGGCCATCACTTTGAATCTTTTAACAGTGGACTCTCCCTTCTGATAAAATTCTCGCTTCACCACAGCTTTCCTCTTTTTGTCAATAAAGAATTCATTAGGACCGAGTTCCTCTGCCCTTATAGGTCTCAGTTCTTCACCGAATATCCATCCCCCGCTAACACTTCCCTGTGCTGACTGCAAGGGTGTGACAGAGGTGATGGGTTGCCCGACCTATTTGGCACCCTTCCTTGGTGTGCTAAGTGGATCTTTCTCTTTCAGGGGGTCTGAGGCCTTCATCCCTGTTTCTGGAATCTGAGTTTCTGGTGGGTCTGTGTCTTTTATTTCCACCTCTGGACTATGCTCCTGGGGAGGAACAATGGTCTCTTTTTCTGTTCCGAGATTCTCCTCCCGCTCAGGACTCTTCTCCTTTTCTGGATTCTTCTCCTGCTCAGGACTCTTTTCCCTTTCTGGATTCTTCTTCTGTTGTTTCTTGGGGTTAGAGGTTTGCCCCCCAGAACTTTCGGCCTCTTTTTCTTTCCCCTTGGAAAGTCCAAAACCTCCCAGCACCACGGGGAGACATCGTCTCCTATGCTCCTGAAATTTCAAAACTGAGATCCTGTCTTCAGGTGCCAGGGATCTGATTCGAAATTGCACCTCCGAATAGGACTTCACCCCTCGGAAAACATCATCCGAGGGCGAGCTTTCATGTTCGAACCTCTTTAATCCACAATTTCCCAAATGAGTGCTTACCACTCCCTAGGGATCATGCTTTTTGTACTCGATCGAGACTAGGCTCAAGTCTTCAATGGTTGCAGCTTCAGCCTTAGCATGTCCAAAATATAACAATGAATATGAATTTATCCGAATAGGAAAAGATGGCCATACCTTCTTGGTTGACACTTTGATCTCTTTGCTCACTCCACCGATTACTGTTTTCCGAGCAATCTCGCGGTAGGCCAGTTTGTCGGGAATGAACAATGGTAGTGCCGAAGGAGGGACAGCAGCCCCGAACACTCTAAAATAGGAGAATTTCTCTTCCACGTACCAGTCCAGGATCCGACTTAGATTCATAGCAATGCTATCCGAGATGCGGGGTGGCGAAAGACCAAAAATGGTGATGTGCAGGGGCACTATCACCCAGTTAAAAATTTCATAAATAAACTTGTTCGCGTTATTTTCCCACAGCTTATCATGGTACTCATGAACAGTCTTCTCATGGTCTGGACTCCAGGCCCAATTCATTAAAGGAAAAGGTGTCAAGGAGCATATTGCATCCATGACATACGCGGACATGAAGAATCCGGATGGTTTTCCAGCTGCTTTCAGCTTCCGGTACTCGGTGATTCTGTTGAACAAAGTATCGGAGAGAATTTTTTCCCAATTGAAGGAGGAACCTTCTGCCACCCGATAGATGAGAGGTACCCACTGGACGTAAAAATGTGCGGTATCCTCCCAACCAAAAAGCCGACAAGCCATAATTGCCACATACAAGAAATTGGGCTCCAACGAAGAAATTGAATATACACCCTTGTCGTTCACTCTGAATGTCGCAGAACACGACACCCAATCTTTAATTAAGCCTGGCAGGGTTCTGTCAAATTCTTCGCACTCTTTCTTTTTGAATTCCGCCAGGAATTCTTTGCCATATGTATATTCAAAAGTTGCTGGGAGCTTATACATAGACTGGATATGTTCAGGCCTAAAAGTCCCGATCATGCCCTGTCGGTCATTCACGATAGTTCTGGTAGGCAGGTCGACGTGATCCAATGCCCATCGGATCATGTTGTAGTATGGGAGCAACCGAGGTCTGGTTGCGACCAGGTGCATCCCCGACTGAACAATTTTCTTGTACTTAGTATTCATGTCGTCCTTCACAACATCAAGGTTATAGTCATCAGAGTCTGAACAGTTTACCAGCTCGGATTGTAGAATGTCTGAAATAGACGACCAGGTGGATACTGAGCCGCTAGTTTGAGGCGAAGTATCGGAGACATTGTTCGGACCCTGTGCTGCAACCTCAACATTTGATTTCGCTGCTCTCCTCGGTGCCATAGCTAAAGCTTGTTTCTTAGCTCTTCTACAATATACTTGTGAATACATGCGGAAATGAGTATCCTCGGGGGAAGGTGAGTTCTTATGCGCTAATAAGAAATGTTTAAAAATAAAACGAAATCTCGTATATATTTGAAAATCATGTACCTTTGACATAAGTCCGTCAAATCGCGAATAAAACCAAATTTATTGAAAAATCTGATCTTATTCTTTTCATGGATTTACCCTAATTTCTCATTAATTGTCATCAATATTAGGTGGCTTGATAGGTACTTTGGTTATGGAGCATAAGAATATACCTCGTGAAGTGTGCCAACCTTGAAGCGCGGGGCATATTTCATTTAATTTTAAAAATACAAATCTTAACGAC
>CBVK0101646177.1:0-21941 GCA_900067695.1 Picea abies
TATGAGGAGGGAGCATAATCTTGGCTTATAAACATGGGAAAATATTTCAAGAATGTAGGATAGACTTCCAACAACGATAAAAATGATTTTTCCAGCAAAGAGTGACAAAAGTGTAAAATCCACCTAACTTTACGAAACTGTTGGTTGGATAAAGTAGTGAGGATAACTCTAAAAGCAGTACCTTATAGAAGACTCTACCCAAAACCAAGAGAATAAAGGGACATCACAACGAATTTTTTGGTGAGTTTAAGAAGATCAGGCCACATAGTTTTGATGGTGATTATGAGGAGGGAGCATAATCTTGGCTTATAAACATGGGAAAATATTTCCAAATTTACAATTAGCAAAGAAATTTGAGAGCTAGATTAGTTGTGTACCAATTGAATGGTAAAGCTTCCATTTGGTGGAAGGAGATAAAAACAGTTAATAAGATCATGATTAATGAATTAAATTAGTAATTGTTCAAGAAGTGTTTCAAACAAAAGTATCTAACATAATTTTATTATGATGAAAAAGTAAAGGAATTTCATGATATCGAGCTATTACAATGAACATTGAATATTTTTTCACTAATTTTGTCAATATGATGAGACATGTACCTTACCTTAAAGAAGAGAAGGTAAAAATTCAATAATTCATGATATGTTTACCTCAAGCATACAAAGATAAAATTGGGTAATCTGGAAGAAATTCCAAGATTACCTCCTAGACTAGACATAGACTTTACCATAGCTTTAGTACCCTAATCTACACCAGAGCCATAGTTGATTGAACTTAAAATACAGCTTCATGAGCTCATGGATAAATAGTACATTAGACCTAGTGTTTCTTTGTGGGGAGCACAAGTCTTGTTTGTTAAAAAGTTTTTAGGTTGATGTTGATTAAGAATAAGTATCCTCTACCCCACATTGATGACTTGTTTGATCAAGTTGGGGAAGATAAAATATTTTCAAACATAGAATTACGATACCATCAAGTTAGGATTAAAGAGGAATACACTCATAAAACTTCTTTCCGAACCAGATATGGAGATTATGAGTTTGTAGTTCTATCTTATGGTTTTACAAATGCACCTGTTACATTTACGTGCATGATGAACAATGTATTGATAAAATATTTAGACAAGTTTGGGATCATGTTTATCGATGACATTTTGATTTATTCAAAGACCAGAGAGGAATATGAAGAACACTTAATATTGGTTCTAAAAACACTTAAAGAGCATCAGTTAGACTCCAAGTTTAGTAAATGTGAATTTTATCGGGATAAAGTACAATATTTGGGGCATGTAATTTCAGGTGAAGGGATTTTAGTTGACCCGGAAAAGATCAAGGAAATACTAGATTGGCGAGTGCCAAAGGATGTGTCGCATGACCGAAAATTCATGGGAATCAAAGGGTATTATCATAGATTCATAGAGGGGTTTTCAAAACTCTCTTATCGAATAAATAGACTGAATCTGATTCAAATCAACTGAGAAATGTCAAGAAAGATTTGAAAAGATCAAACAATCGTTAACAACAAAACCTATTATAGGATAACAGACCCACATAAGGAGACTTTGTCGCCTATACATATGCTTCAAATGAAGTACTAGAGGGAGTGTTAATGCAGGATGATTATGTAATTGCCTATGAATCACAAAAACTAAAACCTCATGAAGGAAATTATGCACCTCAGGATCTAGAATTTGTTGCTATTGTGAATTCTTTGAAAATGTGGGACACTACATATTAGGAAAAGTGTTTTTGTTGAAAATAGATAACATTAGTCTTAAGCACTTTTTTAACTAGAAGAAATCGAATGCAAGAGAAGTTAGATGTTTGGCTTTCCTAAGTGAGTACAATTTTGAAATAGAGCATACCATAGGAAAACAAAATAAGATAGAAGATGCACCTAGTAGGAAAATAAATGAAGTTTCTAGCACTAATATACAATCTTATCTGAAACATAAAATTATATCAACAATAGAGAATGATGAAAAAAACACGAAAATTCAAGAAAAATGTCAGAAGGATAAATTAGGTGAGGGAAAATCAATTTTCAATTGTAGTCAAGAAGGTATAATTTTGTAACAAAATAGAATTTATTTTCCAAACAATACATAAATAAAGACATTGATATTAACTGAAGTACATAAGAAACCTTACATAGGTCACCCAGATTATCAAAAGACTATAAAAAATTTAAAGAAAGAATATTTTTGGTGGGGGATAAAAACATAAGTAGTTGAATATCTTGCTAGGTGTCTTGAGTCCCAACAAGTTAAAGTTGAGAAAAATCACATGAAGCCCATAGCCATTCCTGAGTGGTAATGGGAAATGATTAGGAAAACGACTATCATGGTAGTAGTATATAAACTATCAAAAGTTGCACAATTTATTCCGATAAAATCTACTCATAGGGCCATAAAAATTGCATAAATGTTTATGAAGGAAAATTTTAGACTGCATGGTTTACCGAAAAATGGCATTTCAGAAAGGGGTACAAAGTGTTATAAAATAAAGAGATGTGATAGTTTCTCCATAGACAATATAGTAATATTGTCACCCAACCATAGGAACAAAGGCCACCATTGAGCACCTTAACCTTGACAGACATAATAATTATGGAAGTAGACAAATATCCAAACAATATAGCACACATTTCTTCAAGGGTAGCACACCAAGAAAGAATAACCAAAGACCAAGAAAAAATTCCAAACCATAACAAAGAGAAATTCCAACCAAAAACCAAAATCCCA
Organism: Picea abies; assembly: GCA_900067695.1. Lineage (NCBI taxonomy): Eukaryota > Viridiplantae > Streptophyta > Pinopsida > Pinales > Pinaceae > Picea > Picea abies. The sequence continues at coordinate 2,744 of CBVK0101646177.1, forward strand.
GATGCAACAACTACACTCCCTCTCCAAACTTGTGCACCACTAGTTTGTGTGACTTGTGAGAGGGTGAATGATGAATGAGCTCTAGCACCCTCTTCTTTATAGTGATATTTGTCACCTGTCAAGGTCGACTTATTATTTTATAGCTTAACACTTAAATATTGATTCTTTTATTGAGCCAACATGTCTTCTAGGGTTTCTACATATATGTTTAGGGTTTTTCTTGCTTCCTAAAATATTTTAGTCTCGTCAAAGGTTACACATGCAGGTTAATACCTCCCACAACTACGATAATATCAACACTCCCTCCTAGATAGAGAGGTATTAAAGGAAATGGCCTTGAGAACAAACATTTCATTCAACGAGTAGCATCATCATAGCCACATAGGATATCTGATGATCATGTAGACCAACTCACAAGAAACATCATCACTATCGGTATCATCTGATAACATCAACTTCATCATCTCTCAAAGCCATATTGTTGGTTTTGGAGCCTGATTATCTTCTTAATTCATAGGTTTGTTTCAGTCGTGCTTGGACCCCATTCCCAAATGGGGGGTGTGGGGGGAATTTCCCCCCACAAATGTCGTCAGGGGAGTCCGTGGGGGGGAGACGAAATTTTATTTGACCCCCCTTAGCTGGGGATTCAGGGAAAATACCCCTGAAGTGAAATATTGGGAAAACGTTCCTTGTAAAATATTGTAATTTCATAGTCAATCTGGACCGTTCATTATAAGGTCGCAGATCTCATGAATGAAGTTAATTTTTAGGGATTTTTCTCTTAGAAGGAAACACTCTTTTATGAGGGAATTGTATTGTGACTGTGTATTATTGAAAATGTTGTGTTCTAAGAGAGGAGACTGCGAGAGAAGAAAGAGGAGGTTATAAAGGTTAACTTGTAGATTGTATCCCTTCACTTTTCTAGATAATAAAAAGGAAGGACCTAGCAATTTCTCTCGTGGACGTAGCCCACACTCGGTGAACCATGTATATCTGTGCCTCTATTATGTTGTGTATATTCTATGTTTTATTTTTGCATTTATTTTATTTTATTTCTCCACGATACTATTTTTCTAACAACTGATATCAGAGAAAAAGTTAACTCACAGGAAAAGAGGGTTCCTAGTTTGAGTGGGAGCCATGGTAGAAGATGTAAATTTAGGGTCGATAAATTTAACAGCAAAAACTACAAGTTATGGAAGATGCAGATGGAAGATTATTTATATCAGAAGGATCTATTCCTATCATTAGGCAGAATAAAAAAGAAGCTGACGACCATGAAGGATGAAGAATGGGAGGTTCTTGATAGAAAGGCACTAGGAACAATACAACTAAGCCTGGAAGCATTAATGGCTTTCAATATTTCAAAAGAAAAGAAAACGAAGGAGCTAATGGATGCATTGGATAAACTGTATGAAAAACCCTTGGCATATAATAAGGTATTACTAATGAAGCAATTATTGAATATGAAGATGTTAGAAGGTGGGTATGTTGCATATCATTTAAATGAATTTAATATGGTTACTAATCAACTAAGTTCTGTAAAAGTGGACTTTGAGGACGAGGTTAGGGATATTGTAATCCTATTGTCATTACCAAAAAGTTGGAGTGGCTTTGTCACAGTTGTAATTAAGTCTATATTTGGTTCAAACACTCTAAAATTTGATGATGTTGTTGGTGTTATCCTCAGTGAGAAAATGCGACATAAAAACATAGGTGATACATCAAGTAATGTGTTAAACATGGAGAATATGGGAAGACAAAATGGTAGAGGAAAGAGCTCAGGAAAACGAGGGAATTATAGGAAGGGAATATCCAAATCCAGACTAGGAAAAATAGAGTGTTGGAATTGTAGAAAGAAATGACATTTGAAGAAATACTCCAGAGCTCCAAAGAAACAAAGAGATGGACAACAGGAAAAAAATTAGGAAGCAAATGTAACATGTGATCTTTTATTTTTTCTTTAAATAAAATTTATGATTCTTGGGTAGTAGATTCATGGGCTTCATTTCATGCAACACCCCATAGGAAACATTTTCTAGATTATGTTCAAGGTCATTTTGGATGGGTTCATTTGGGTCACGATGTACAATGCAAAATTGTTATAATTGGTAAGGTACAAATAAAGAAAAATAATGGAAACCAATGGTTATTGAAAGAGGTAATACATGTACCAGATATGAAGAAAAATACAATTTCAATAGGGAAGTTGGAAAGTGAAGGCTATATATCTATATTTATAGATAAGGCATGAAAGGTCACCAAAGGATCACCAGTGATAGAAAAAGGAGAGAAGGTAGGTATATTGTATTTATGTACTCGTAATACTAATTCTTCTATCTCTTTAGCTTCTATAGGACTGGATACAACACAATGAAATCATAGGCTTGGACACACGAGTCAAAAGGGGATGAATATACTTCAAAAAATAAACTTGTTTCTAGATATTAAACAAATTTATTTCGATTTCTGTGAGAATTGTATTTATGGAAAACAAAAGAGAGTTAGATTTCTGAGAGTCGAAAAAGAAAAGAGGAGTGAAATACAAATGTATGGGGACCAAATCATGTATCGTATCTTGGTGACTCTCATTATTATGTTACTTTTATTGATGATTCATCTAGAAAAACTTTGGTTTATTGCGTTCCAAAAAAATATCATGTTTTTGATGCTTTCAAGAAATGGAAAGATTTGGTTGAAAATGAGACAGGGAAAAGGTTGAAGTGTCTCAAATTAGAAAATGGAGGTGAATATTGTAGCAAGGAGTTTGATGATTACCATTCATATCATCAGATTCATAGAGATAAAATAGTTACAAGAACACCACAAGAAAATGGTGTGTCAGAAAGGATGAACATGACAATCATGGAGCATGCAAGGAGTATGATATGTCATGTTGGTTTTCCCTTACAGTTATGGAAAGTTGTTGTAGATATTTATTTTTAATTAATAAACAAAGGACCTTCAAGCTCTTTGAATAGTCGAATTCCATAGGAGAAATGGACACGTAAAAAGGTAAACTTTTCTTTTTTGAATACTTTTGGTTGTGAAGCATTTGTCCATATTGATAAAGAATATATAAAAAATAGTATGGAAGAATCCAAGAAGTGTACCTTCACTGGATACGGTGTTAATGATTTTGGTTATCACTTATGGGATTATCAAAATAATAAAATCATTAGAGTTAGAGATGTCATATTCAATGAGAAGGTCATGTACAAAGATCAATTGTAGGGAAAGAAAGAGGAAAAATAAAAACCAGAATACACATTGCTTGATGAGATCACTGAAAAAGAAATTCCAAAGGTACCAAAAAATCAAAATGTGCAACAATAGGAGAAACAAGTACCTCAAACTCCTACAGGTGTTGTTAGAATATCTACCAGGTTAACTAGACCCCCTGAACGATGCTCTCATTCATTGTATTATTTATTGTTGACTGATTCTGGTGAACTAGAATGTTATGAAGAGGTGATCCAAGTAGACACTAAAAAGATGTGGGAGTAAGGCATAAAATATGGAATGGATTCCTTGGTAAAAAACCAAACTTGGGAGTTGGTTTAGTTTCCTGCGGGAAAAATCCCATTGTATAATAAATGGGTTTACAAATTGAACGAAGAAGATGGAGGGAAAAAGCAGTACAAGGCTAGACTTGTTTTAAAGGGATTTGCACAAAAGAAAGGTCTATATTTTGATGAAATATTTTCTCCTTTTGTTAATATGACTTCAATTAGGACTATTTTAAGTCTTGTGGTAGTAGAATATTTTCATCTTGAATAGTTAGATGTAAAAACATATTTTCCCCATGGAGATTTGGAGGAAGGGATTTATATGAAAACATCATAGGGGTATGAGGTCAAACATAAGGAAAATTTAGTATGCAGGTTGAAGAAGAGATTGTATGGCCTAAACACATATCAAGGAAATGGTATTTGAATTTTGATAGGTTTATGATAGAGCAAGGTTATAGCAGATGTCATTCCGATAACTGTGTTTATTTTAAAAGGCTGGAAAATGGAAGCTATATTATCGTGCTACAGTATGTAGATGACATGCTTGTTGCAAGGTCTAATATGAAGGATATAAATGTTCTTAAGAAGAAATTAGATAATTCATTTGTGATGAAGGATTTGGGTGTTACAAAGAAAATCCTTGGCATGAGAATAACAAGAGACAAGAAAAATCACAAATTGACATTGTCTCAGGGTGACTACATAGAGAAGGTGTTTGAGAGGTTTAGAGTGCAGAATGAAAAACCAGTTAGTACACCATTGGCCACCCATTTCAAATAAACTAAGGAAATGTGTCCCAAGACATAGGAGAAGATATAATACATGTCCAGGGTCCCTTATTCATCAACAATTGGAAACTTGATGTATGTGATGGTTTTAACAAGACTATATATTTCAGTTGAAGTGGGAGTTGTGAGAAGGTATATGAATAATCCAGGTAAAGAACATTGGGATGAAATAAAGTGGATTCTTAGGTATTTGAGAGGTACTTCTACTCATGCATTATGATTTAGAGGTTTATACATTGTTCTATAGGGATATGTTGATTCAGATATGGAAGGTGATAAAGATAGAAGGAGGAGCACCACAGGGTATGTTTTTACTTTAGGTGGAACAACAATAAGTTGGATTTCAAAAATATAAAAGGTTGTTGCACTTTCAATAATAGAATCAAAGTATGTTTCTACTATAGAGTCTAGTAAAGAAATTATTTGGTTACAGATATTTATGGAGGAACTGGGAAAGAAGGAGGACAATAACAGGTTGTATTGTGACAGTGAGAGTGCCATTTCTATTCCAAATAAATTATAATTTCAATCAAAGAGTAAGAATATACAACTCAGGTACTATTTCATATGATCCATGTTGGAATATGGACATTTGAAGTTGGAAAAGATACATACTAGCTAGAATCATGTAGACATGTTAAAGAAGGGAGTAACTAGGGAGAAATTGAGTTCCTTCTTAGTTTCAATTGGTCTTCAAGCATGAAGGTGAAGACGGGAAATTTTCTAGGTCCAAGGTGGAGTATAGTCTAGTAGGTACATTAGTAGTGGATTTGTTGTGATTAGTTTCCAAGTGGGAGATTGTTGGTTGTGGAGCCTGATTATATTCTTGATTCATAGGTTTATTTCGGTCATGCTTGGACCCCATTCCATAACGGGGGATGTGGGGGGGATTTTTCCCCCACAAATGTCCCCAGGGAGATCCATGGGGTGGGGGGGAAGAAAACTTTTGTAGCCCCCCACGGTGGGGGATTCGAGGAAAGCACCACCGAAGTGAAATATTGCGAAAAATTTTCCTTGTAAAACACTATATTTTTGTAGTTAATATGGACCATTCATTATAAGGTCGCAAATCTGACAGTAGAATTTATTTTTTATGATTTTTTTCGTAAAAGGAAACCCTCTCGTATGAGGGAATTATATTATTACTGTGTATTATTTTGAATGTTGTATTCTGAGAGAGGATACTGCAAGAGAAAGAAGAGGAAGTTACAACAGCTGAGTTGTAGGTTGTATCCCTTCATTTTGCTGGATAATAAAAAGGAAGGACCTAACAATTTATCTAGTGGATGTATCCCAAACTGGGTGAACCACATATATCTGTGTATCTACTATATTGTGTATCTTCTATTTTTTATTTCCGCATTTATTTTATTTTATTTATCCACGATCCTATTTTTATAACACATACTCTGTCTGAATAATCGAGAATGATTTTGAATAAGTCACTGACTCCACAAAGTGATACAATAATTATTATTCTAATCCAGAAATATGTCCTAGAATAATAATTGTTCCAACAGATGTTGGAAGCCACATCATGGGATACAAATACCATTCCTATAGGAATGTCAGACTCAAAATATTTTCTAATCAGGTCATATGTACCATGGAGATCCATATCTACCTATATGACATAGAAAATATCGGTCCTGAACCATCTTCCTAATCGTGCCACAATTTGTTCCTTAGGAAAATACCAGTCCATGATATGTCAATATATTGTTAAACTGGACCATTCTCCAGAGAGAGAATGTGTGTCGAACAACAATCTGTTCTTTCTAGACCATTCTCTGCCTGAAGAATGTCTTTCCACTAGCATATTGACTATCCATCTAGCTGGAAATCAACTCCAACACTAGTGGTAGTCTCCATGGAACTCATATAGTAGCATATTGTTGCTATAATTTTGTCCAAGAGAACACAACTATGTATATACATAGTAGTATACAACTACTATCCAGTGGTACACAACCACTTCTAGTAGCACACAACTATTAAACAGTGACACAAAGTCACTACCAATGGATCACATTTACCAGAGTAGCATACACCTATTGTTTAGAGACATACAGTCTCCACAACAATCATATCATCTAATATCAACCTGCATAAACAATATCATGATACAAACTGAGTATTTGGGCCATTCCTCCACTTACATTTGTGATATATGGAAGATCATCTTCCCTTAGAAAGTAAAACATCAGCCATGGGATATCTGGACTATTATTCCCAAGCATAGAAGAATAAATGTCTCTAATTTCTGAGCCTGGACCATCCACCTAACTAGGCCATTCCTATGGAACTAATCATAGTGCAACCTATAGAGAATGAGTCCGCCCTAGGGAATTCTTGCCCCTAATTATTGAACCTAGACCATTTTCCTAACTTGGCCATTCCTTCAACATTAATAAAAACGAAACCTAGAGAGAATGAGTCTTCCCTAGGGAATGACTATCCAAACCATTTCCTATGCAAATGATTGTCTTGCACCAACCTCTAAAATAGACCATTCTTCAAAACTTCCCACAGCTGTGAACTTTCGAAAGAATGACTTCTTGGCGAGGAAGAACATTCTAGTTGACCACTACTCATAGTGACTTCCAAGATGAATAATTTTCCTAGAACATTCCACCACACTCGCCCTAAAGGGAATCAATGTATATGGTACATCAACAATCTATCGAACCATTTTCATTATGAAAATGATTTTCCAATATGGAGCATTTTTAGAAATGGAAAATGATTGTCTGTAAAAAATCTTGAACCACTTTCTCGACTAGAAAGAAACATCCCAACCTGGACCATTTTTCAAACTGGAAAATGACTTTCCATAAATTAATAACATATGAGTGCTCCCTCCCAACTTGGGAGTTATCACTTTCTTTTTCAATAAGGAAGTCATATCCATGAGCCCCATATTTTCCCTTAAGTATGCAAACTTTTCATTTTGGAAATAGGCTTTACCAAAATATCTCCTTTCTTCTCATATAGAAGATATATTGGAGAACCACTTCTCCCCTCTGGACTTTATCACAGAGAAAATAATTCTTGATCTCAATGTGCTTCAACCTATCATGGAAAATTGGGTTCTCTAAAAGCCTCAAATAGCTCTGATCATCACAATGTATCATGGTCAAATCTAGCACCTGATTAGACAGTCCCTAAACCAATTTACATAGCCACACTGCTTCCGTAAAACCATCACAAGTTGCAATACAATTTTCTTCTGTAGTGTTGATTGCAACAAAATTTTCTTTACTATTATCCCATGACATCGTGGAAAATCTCAAACTGAAATATATCCAAGTAGAACTTATTCTATCATCTACACTCCCTACCCAATCTGAATCGACAAATCCATGCAATTGTATATCATAACTTGAACGTCCCACAAAACAAATATTCGGTTGAGTATTATACAAATGCATTAATGGGCCAATCAATTTTCGATAAAGAGATGGTTCTATTGGATTAGAGTCTCTCATTTTATTCAAATCTGTCATCATGGGAGTTTTCCATGGATTTTCAATCCATCATCTCAGACTTTTGAAGAAACATTTCAATATATTTCCTTTGTCATAGGAAGTTTTCACCATGCTTTTGGTGTACATGAGAGGATCTGCACCATGTTTTTCTTGAATCCATACAATCTCTTCTTCCATCTACATACAAGGGTCTTCTTCTGGTGTACCACAAAACCTTGATGTTTCTCTACATACGCTTCTTCTTCAATTACTATGTTGATAAGAACAATATTTACATTCATATGATGTAAACTCCCACCCATGGATATTGCACGAGATATAATGGCTCAGGTAGAGGTATGTCTGGTTATTGGAACAAGTTGTTATCATAGTATTCTCCCTCTTTCTGGGACAACCCTCTATCCCTAACTATCTCCTTGTATCTATCAATACTTAAGTATTTTTCACAATTTATTACACACCTTGTTCTTCATCACAACTTCCTTCCATTCCTTCTTCTTGACTTCTTCTACTGGGTTCAAATTAGTTTAATTCATTGTTCTAGATTTTCTTTCTTTCTTGGAATATTCATGTTCTTCCTCATGTTTTTCTTCAATGTTGGATTCCATGGAATATTCTATATATTACATGCCCTTCTTTCCTGAAGGCTCCAACCTTCCTCCATAGGAACATAAATGTAAATTTAAAACCAAGGATATTCAAGGTTTCTTTTGAAGAATACTTCTTCTAGAGTCAAACTTAACACATGTTGCTTATCAAGGCTTCTACTTCCAATGAAGAACATGGATAGATACTTCATAGTATTTAGGGATTCTTCTTCAATGGATCATATCATTGGAGATTATGTCCCTCCTAATCCGACATTCATGCATGAATGAGCAATATGCATGATCTTATTTTGGAATTTTGTGATCAACTCCCTCCATATGAGAGAGTCCATGATTTTGTCTGCTACATCTTTGTTTTGTTTACGCAAAGTGTAACAATCCTATTCGATTTTCCTTTTGATTCCTAATTTCCTTCAAGTCTGACTCCTTTGAGTCTCTTTAAGATTGTCTCTATCTGTTTTGATTGCTACCCATATGGGAGTTGTATCATCATTATAAAATTCTTCTATGAAAACTTTCACAAGGATTGCTCATCAACCATATTTCACAAGGGTACCTTCCTGGAACAAGAACAACAAGAGAAAACAATAAATATCTATCTATAGGAGATGTTATTTCATCTTGCAAACAAGTATAATAAGCATCTATATCAATAGTATTCATATGCAGTCAAGTATTCATTACACCTATCAATAATAGAATATTTCAAAGACTGCTTTCACAATTTGTGATGTAGCAACTATCACCCTTCATATACACAAATTCGAATCTTAACAATTTAATCACACCTGGAACCTGAAAGCTCAACTTCTATGGAGGTTACACTTTTTCCTCTTGATGCACTGAATCCAACATTACATATTGGAGAATCTCTCTAATACTTTTACTGCAAACACACTCATATTTTTTTAGATGATATAACTTGGATAGCATATACAAGTGCATACCTTTGAAGTCTTGTAGCATCACCCAACTTGCCTTCCAATCTGCAACTAGATACCATCTTGATAAGAAGAGATTAGATTCAATTATTAGGACAAGGTAGAAACTCTAAAATTTTAACTTTGACCACATAATCAATTTGACCAGAAGTCAATCTTTGACTTTGACTTTGACTAGTAAGCCTTTGACATTGACCAAAAATTCAAACCTGATGTTTTTACTAGCTGAGGGTACCAATAAGTGCGCTAGGCTAGGGAACAATAGGATATCAAAGAATTAGGTCCAATTCTTCATCTTAAGTGCCAGAACACAAGGGTTAGGGTTTGTTGTAGCTGCATAATTATAAAAATTGTTTGGACTTGTAACTAGTGCCATAACAAGCTTAACAAATAACTTCCCAATCTATCTTCCAGTGGATAGACTTTCTAAATATAGTGTGGGCCCATAACCTATTAGAAAATAAAGGGATGTGTTAGTTTTTCCATAGAAAATATAGCAATATTGTCACCCAACCATAGACACAAAGGCCACCCACAAGCACCTTAACCTTGACAGACATAATAATTATGGAAGTAGACCAATACCCTACCAAGGTAGAACACCTTTCTCCAAGGCTAGTGCACCAAGCAATAATAACCAAAGACCAAGAAAACATTCCAAACCATAACCAAGAGAAAGTCCAACCAAAAACTAAAACCCTAGTTGCAACAACTTCACTCCCTCTCCAAACGTTCGCACCACTAGTCTGTGTGAGCTATGAGAGTGTGAATGAAAAATGAGCTCTAGCATCCTGTTATTTATAGTGTTCTTTGTCACCTGTCGATACTAACTTCTTATTTTATAGGTTAACAATTAAATATTGATTATTTTATTGAGATGACATGTCTTATAGGGTTTCTACACATTTGTTTAGGGTTTCTCTTGCTTCTCAGAATATTCTAGTCTTGTCAAATTTTAAACATAGAGGTTAATACCTCCGCCAACTACGATAATATCAACATGAAGTTCACTTTGAATTTATGGAAATAATTATTTAGTGGTTTGGACACTCAATTGAGTTTTAGTACCACATATCATCCTAAAACTAACAGTCATACCGAAAGGACTAATAGAATTGTAGAGGATATGTTGCAGATGTATTTAATGGAATGCTCCATAAAGTGGGAAGATTACATTCATCTGGTTGAATTTTCGTAAAAAAACGGTTATCAAACATCATTAAAAATTATTCCCTTTGAGGTAATGTATGACATGAAGTGTTGAACACCTGTTAGTTGGGACAATCCACTTGATAGAATTATTTTGGGTCCCGAAATGCTAAAAGAAATGGAAATAATTGTTCATAAAGAGAAAAAAATTTTTAAAAGTTCTTAGGATAGACAAAAGAGTTTGGCATACTTGAGTGGAACACATACACAATTAAATCTAGCATATCATGTTTATCTAAAAGTTAAACCATGAAAATTTTATTTCAAATTGGGAAAGAGTTCCAAGTTGTCACCATGATATTGTGGCCTTTTTGAAGTGATTTCCAGAGTGGGGTCAATGGCCTATCAACTTGCACTACCAACCAATTTAAAACTACACAATGTTTTTCATATTTCATTTTTAAATAAATATGTGCATGAAGTAACTCATATCGTTAATTGGAATTTGATCCAAACGGAACCAGAAGGTGAGTTCCAAGTGGAACCTCTATGCATTCTCGACAAGAAGGAAACTATGCTACGGAACATAGCCATCACTCATGTTAAAGTGTGGTTGAGGCACTTTAGTCATAAGGAGGCCACTTGGGAAATGGAAGAAGACATGAGGAAGGATTATCCATTCATGTTCCAAAGTTGAGATACTCAAGTTCGAACGCTGAGGATGTTGTTCATTTCAAGGGGGAAGGATGCAATGTCCTTCCATTTATGAATATTTTGAATTTTTGAATTTTAATTATTTATGTTAATGGAGTTTTGAGAAAAAATACGTATGATAAAATTTTATCGTCATGGAGATTAATGGTGATGAATAATTTTTTTAAATATGATTTTTAAATTATTTTATTTAAACTAGAGACAAACTGATTAGAGAATCCAGTTACCAAAAGAGTAAATATTTATTCCATGGAGGGTTTTATTGATTTTTGCAGCACATAAATCATATATATATAGAAATGGAATATACTCAACAAGATGCAATACAAAGTAACACAAGAAATAGACACAAATACCTCATATCTGAGTTTTATTTAGGTATACAACCAACCTCATAAAAAATGGAGCAGATCTGGAATACATACAACAAAATAGACTAAATGGTTGATAATTCCTCCAAGATACAATAGAGATATGGATATTAAGGTTTCAAAAATCCTCCACAAGATGAATACCAAAGATATAGAAGATCCAACTTGATCCCTAGCTGAGATGTGATGTCATGTCTAGCACAATGTGCCCTCACTAGTTGTAGTAGGCCAAGAATTCATTGTCCAAGAAGATGACATATGAATCACTGAAACCAACTTCCAAAAGGTATATCAAGGGATAGGAAACCCCTGTGATGAATATCCAATATGTTGGGAGTGATATCCCACTTCAAATCACTAGATCCACTGAGAACAGTGTTCCCTCTAGAACAAAAAATTCGCCCAAATCCACAAATAAATAAATGTAAGATCCAAACTCGCAAGAGAAGCTACAAATCTATACATATGAATATATAAGGTAATATAAGGTTATCACCTAGAATTTTTTGATAGATATGAAACCTCCCCATTAATTTCTCCAAATATAAGTGCACCCTCCTGAGGAATTTCTCCCCACTGAGAGAAATGGTGAATATGACATGAAAAACCTCCACAAAATAGTGAGAAATGGATCCCTGGTGATATATAACACCTATGAAGTGAGATCTATCTCATATCCAATGTCTACAATCCTCCACGAGCTCCTCACTCAAGAACAATGTGCCCTAGCTCTGCAAAAAACTCCAAAATTGCGCCATTCTTCCTCAATTGCTCTTGAAACTGAATATTAACTAATGTAGAATGGTGAGGGAGGAGTATTTAACCTCCTTGTCCAATATTGGATCAAGAAATGTGGGATCTTTCACCACTAACATGGTCTCTATGATTTGTTTATTCAAAACCCTCAAAACCCCCAAGTATCATGGTCTCTCTAGCAAGAATCCATACATCAAAATGATAATCAACATAATGACAGAATAGGAGGCCCTATCTCTCTTTTACCCCCCTTCTCATATTGTCTCTCCAAGTGACTATTACTTTATTTTTAGTATTCCTTAATTCATTAACTCTATTAATTAATTAACCTTTTTACCTCTAAAAAGTGATTTATTCATCCTTATAGCTTCTCCGGCCACTGAAAGTCACTTCTCATCATCTTATCGTGTAGTTCTCTTCCTCCCAATTTTGATGAGATATTAAACTAAGAGGTTTCTCCAAGTATTTTTCCCAAAATGACCTCCTTAGTGAATTTAATTAAAATATGCTCCATAATAACTCAAAATTATGGAAATTGTCAAAATGTAATGAAACCAAAGACACGTTGTATGGAATGGATTCTGATGATGAGATATGATGAATTATGCAATTTAGGCCCAACAAAACCCCTCAATATCTTCTAAACTTACAATTACTCCCATATGGCTACTCTGGCAAGAATCCCACTCTATAACATAGTAACATCTAAAAATGGGGACATTACAATCCTCCCTGCTAGAATATTGTTTGTCCTCAAGCAATAAATGAATATATATGTATATGATACTTGGATCCCATATCCACTTGTGTGGCATGTAGTGCACTCCCATCAAGTCATGGCCCCTTCATTTTCTCATCACACATGACACCAAAATGCCCATGATGAGTAGAATGATAATATGCAATAGATTCTTTGTCAACTCCTCAATCAACTTCTCCACTAGGATCTCAACTCCTTCAAGCTCTGTACTACCAAGTAGTTCGATCGTTGGATTGAAAATCAATATGTGAACTACAGTGTCATGTACAATGTATTCCTCTAATACATCAACACCAAGAGCCTCCTAAAAATAAGACTCAGCCTCCACCAGAAATGAGTTTGACCTCCACGCCCACACCAATACCAAATGGCCTCCTTCAACTCAATGTGTTTAATACACAATGAGATTCTACAAGACCTCAATGAATCACCAACAAGTGGCATGCTCCCCTAAAAAATGAAGCTTAATGGAAAACCAAAATGATTTTCCTTTGCAAGGATCCACTCGCCTCCATCAGTCAATGAAATTCTGAGCCCTATAATCACAGGGTCCCATGCTAATCTCTGAAAGGGACCATCATTTTGACACTGCACCACTCTGATCATGACTCTCTTCCCAACTTACACATACTAGATCCCCCAATCTTGGATCCTCATGCTAAAATACCTATAAGGGTTGGACCTACTATCAAGAATCCTAACCTATAAAGGTATCCTGTGGAACCGAAGTATGCAAATTTACTAATCCAGGGGATCAAAATATGCTCAAAAATCAAAGTTCTCGGGACTACTTGAAAATGGATTCAATGCATCGATCACATCCTCACAATCACAATGAAACTTGAACAGGCTCAAACGAAGTCTGTATGGTAGAGATATCATGTTCTGTCAACTTTTCCAAACATGCAAAAAAATGTTGACTGTATAGTCCATACAGTCTGACTGTGCAGATCATCCAATTGATGTGGTAGTGGGACTGTACTGGACATGTGGCAAGTGGTGATTTGGTAGCTTATGTGGTAATGGTTGACATGGACCAATGGGTCATCACAATGTGGCATGTTCACGGTGAATGGGAAGGTGCCACATGGTGGAGCGAGGGGCCACCACATGGAGCCCCATATTTGGTTGATGGTTTAAAATTTTGGCATAGATTCCATGGGATTCAAACACGATACCTCTATGTAGTGGAAGATTCTTGGCAAAGGTTGGGATACCAACCTACCTGCAATTGTTACTTATCCTCTATACTTTAAAAAATATATTTAAGTTTGAACTATATTTCATACCGGGCAGAAAAGGGGTTGGGGATTATCCCTAACCCTTGGTCACCATACTTTACCATATGACCACGAGCATGAGGATCCAATGGACTACTGGACAAGAGAATATTTTTAGGTCAGATCTAAGCCACATGGGGCCATGCGTCCGACACCTCCACCGGAAAAGGTTCCAACCTCCCTAACGATGTGACATGATGCCACAATTTGCAGAATGGAACATGTGCTCGGTTTTTCACATGAGAAGCTCTTGGGGGCTAGGTTAGTCACACCTAGAGTGTGTTATTGCAAGCAGGTGTTGGTGTCTAGGTATGAATGATTTATTCACCCTTTTCCTACATTAATTTATCAATCTGGGTGCGTATCCTTTCAAGGCAACGCACAAGGTATATGCAGGGGCAAGAGTACAATTCGTTCTGGTCAAGGGTTCATGATTAAGATTCAAAACATTACTATCAACTGGATTAAATACAACTTCTGAAAGGTACTCATAAGAACCACACACTGTAATAGCAAGCATAAACTAAGAAATAACACTGTAACAATAAGCATAAACTGATAAATAACACACTGTAACAGCAAGCATAAAACTGATAAATAACACACATAGGAAGATGTAGCACCTGATCAGAAGAGCGAGCCCAACTCTCTAATAAAGGTTGCGTTGTTCACAGCGAAGATGAAGAGAACAAAATAGGTAATGTTTTATAAATCTGAAAAAGGTTATTACAATCTCAATGGGGACATCCCCAGTTACAGGAATAAACTATCTTTTATACATCAAAAGGGAGAACAACCTCTTTCCCAAAAACATGGTAACCGTATCCCCACAAATATGCATTAGTTGGAATGACACCAGTACCAGATGGATAGGATCAACGAAATGCGCAATATGGTTCAAGGATCTGCGACTCCCGCTGCTCAACCTCTTATGGCTTGGTTGTTACTGTGAAGAGCATATTTGTTGTGGGATGAAGCCTTGGTCCTGGTCTCCAGAAGATGCGGTCAAACATTCATTTTAGTGCTGCGAATAAGCAAAACTCTGTGACTTTTACTTCATTAATAAAATATTCCAATAGACAAGGTAGGGGTAATTACCTCATAGATTTAGCATAGTAAACATAGGTAAATAAGTGTAAAAAGGTCAAAAAGGTAATGGAAATGTAGTAGAAAGTGTTGAAATAATGTAACTGCGAAGAGCATTCTTATTATTTTGTTATTGGATTAAATCCCCATTGTGGATTAATCATGTCATTATTATTATTCTTATTATTAGATTAATCCCCATTGAGGATTAATCAAGTTGGTAATTTTATAAGGACCAAATCCCCTTTTGCGGATTGGTCATCGGACAATTATAATGTGCATAATAAGAAGTCGGCCCCAACAATTATAATGAAAGGGCCAGATTTAATTAAAGGTGGATTTACCGACCTAGAGTGAGAGGTTGGCCCTGCCAAATGGTGACTCTTCACATGTGCTAGATTGATATAAATAAGAGGCTAGCGCCTCATTTCTCACACACACTTCACTTGCTCATTCCCAGGATAAATGTTGTGTCGCTTGTGGATGTGTATTTCTCAGTGATCTTGTTCTTATTATTCTCTTATCTTATGAAATGCAAAGAACTATAATAATGGAATAAACATTAACATAAATATAGCCTGGTTTGGTTCCCAACATCTCCCCCCAAATATCCTTCTACATGACCTCATGCAGTTCGTCGCTTCCGCAGGTGTAGATTTCACTGACTGTTGGCTTCCTGAAAATGGGCAAGATCATATTCTTCGGCCATCTCTGTTCCTGAAACTTTAAAACCATCTGAGAGGTGGACGTCTTCCCACCAATATTCCAGGACGATATACGTTGGAGTGTCATCTTCTACTGGAAACCAAATAGCGGGAAATTGAAACCAGAGTTCCATCCATCGAATCCCGCTTGTTTGGACACATGGAACATATCTAGGCACTCTGGGGAGCACCCATGCAAAATTTGGTGCCCCAAAAGGTTCCATGTTCCAGACAGCTATAGGTGTCATCATCCACCTTTTCTGACAGCAATCAAGGGCTTCTTCATGAAATGTGACTATTTTCTTAACGCAAAGATCAAGGCACCAATTTTGTGTCCTTAACATTCTGTCTCTATTCGCCTCAATTCCCAAAAAGGTGTTTTGTTTATTGAACATGGTGACTGACCTCTCATGTTCTCCTCTTACCATAAATAACTTTGTAACTTGATTAGATTCAAATGTGTTAAAAGCCTTCTGCCAGCTGATCTAGTTGAAAGTGTGAGAGGTGAGGGCTCTTAAATGGATGTCTCCCACATACAGGACCAGATTGAAGTCTCTGTCTAGGTGCAACAAATATCCATGCAGGTAAAATTCACACATCAAATGCTGAGTTGGCACGTCATGGTACCTCATTATTCAAAGGAATTGTACACCATTTTCTATCTTATAACTAATCTCATTTTTTATTCTCTCCATGTAGAATAGAAGAAAATGTACGTGTAAGAATAAAGAATAAATAGAAGCAGGGGGCGACATGCCACCACCTCTTGCACCAAACTAAACATCTGCTCTTTATCTGTTTTCAACTCTTCCACTTTCTTTTCTAGCTACTCCATCTTGAGCTGCTTCTTTGCATGCCTTAATCTCATGATGTCTATGCACTCCACATATTCAAAAATAGTTGTGGAGGCTCATTCTTGTATTCTTCTGATCTCGTTTTGATACTGAGAAGTAGTAGATTTCCAAGTCTGCACTTCGACCATTAAGGCATGCTCACAGTCTTCAAACAATCACTCTACTTTCCTATTAAGGTAGATTTCCTGAGAAGTAGTAGATTTCCATCTGAGTCTCTGTTTCTATTCCTATGGTCTTGGACTTTCTAGATTTCTTCTTGTATTTCTTCATCCGCTCCTGCAATTTGTGTACCTATTTCATTAGTTTCCCGACCTCCATCTTAAGCCACATTGTCTCCTTCAATTATAGATGGTTTTTTTGTTTGACTAGGAGTCTTACGACCTTCTCTCCTGGCTCTTCCATTGGCTCATTCGTCGGGACTGCTTCGCTTGGCCCCTCCTCTTCACCTACAGCTACTTACTCTTGTTTTGCACTCACCGCAAGAAATGGTGCCCTTGCGGGATGCTCTCCTGCTAATGTATCTGTTTGAGTATCATCCACCCTGCACAGTTGTGGATTTTGTGATAGAATTGGAGGAATGGCGAGATCTTCTTCTATATTTCGAAGGGAACGAGTTCGCCTTGCTCCTCTTGGAATAAAGGAGAAAAAGGAGAATTGGCAGGGATATTCAATATTTCATCCTGAGGTCGACACTGGTTCTTGTGGTTCGACGCCAACCTCACGCCCTAGTTCTCCCAACACTTCTTCCATGGGCTCTATGGTCGGGGTGGTCACGACCTCTTCTTCATTCTGGTTATCCTCCTCCATCGACTCCATGGTGACAGGAGGTCCTTGTGGAGTACCCTCGGTCGCAAGGTCTACCAATTCACCCGCTATTATCTGTTGTGACCCCACTTCTGTGGTTGTCATGCTATCAAATTGTTCTACTAATTCCACAGGCGAGACTGGTTCTTGTGGGACAACCTCAGCCATGGTAGCAGTGGGCCTTTCTATGTCAAATTTTGCATCTTCCATTGGTTCCATGTTTTTGACTTTCTCTTGGGGAGAAACCTCTTCTTCGAATGCTTCAGCTTCCATCTCCATCTCTTCCGGTTCCTCCTAGTCAACATAGTCATCTTCTCCTACATTTTACTTCTCTGTGGCTTCTGGGTCATCTTCCTTAGCAATCACATCGACTGCTACTTCTTCCTCTGTGGAATCCCAAAACAGTTCCCACGGGATTGGGATTTTTCTGATGGCATTCATTACTAACAGTTGAACCAACCCATGGTGGGTGATGGTCTCCAATACCTATCGTGACTCCTGAGCCGAATGTGACATTAGGTGAAGGCTTCTCAATAAGAAATAAGGCACATTCAGTGAGAAATCCTCTACTTGGGGAAATCGTAGGTGATTTAGTATTCGGAGATGGTATTTGAATATGGTGGAGTATCTCCCTTCGCAAGTCATATATCTCATGACGAATTCTGCTACTTCCTTCCATGGATGCAGCAGTGAATTTCGGTCATATCCTCGACCCTTATGCACAATGCTTTCTCCTTCCTGTAAAAAGGATTTGGGAAAATCTGGAAGGACAGACCTTCTTGAAAACCATCGCTGTCCATTTTGAGGGAGTCCACTGAATTTTTCGATGGATTCCTCTGTCATAGGAATTTAAATTCCACGGACCTGAGAGCTTCCTTCTCTCACGTTGAGTGTGAATTCCGTCGCAATTTCTTCGTTTGACCCTTTCAATCTGTCAAAGTAAACATTCCAGCCTGCATTCTCAAAGACCTACCATACCTCCTGATTGTTTCGAACTCTCATTGTATCTTCAGGTTCATGCCACACAGATCGTCCACCCATTGCTACAGAGGTGGAGTTAGCACAACGAATGCAATTAGCTAGTAGGGGAAAATGACAGGGCTCCAAACTATTGGCAATGAAAATAACATCATATTGCTTTTGGGGACGATGGATGAAATAATGCTGGTATGTTTGGAAATGATGACAGATTGTGGTGGTACTATCAGAAATTTAATGCAGTGTGTTGGGGAGGTGACTGATTATGACTCTTCACGTATGAGTATGCATTTCGACATATCAAGTTATGATTATGGAGTATCGAAATCATTGGATTTTTTTTAATGAGGATCATGTGTCATAAATTCTTTTTCGTGGTATGCTGCCATTTGTTATGATGATCCC
>CBVK0101646193.1:0-11315 GCA_900067695.1 Picea abies
GTACCAACATCATCAACTATACACCTCATGTATGTGCCAACTCATCAACTACCTGTATCAACCATGTACCCAACATGTACCTCAACCAAAATGCCTCATCAATATCGTCATCCAAATATGACTTGTAAACTTGTAATAGACCTGGTTTAAATGATCACATACCTACCAACCTTCCTTAACTTTAACAACAAGAGACTAGCATTTTCATCAAACTTTTATTTAATCTCACATGACTAGTTTTGGATTAGTCAACAACCCTAACTTGAAATAATCATAACTATGCACTTGTAATGAATAAAGATATGAAACTAATACACAATGTTATTCAATGTGCTTTTTGAAATTCTTCTAGGTTTCATTACTTGGAACCTCTCAGAAAACAAGTTATAGAAACAATGGCATACCTTGTTGAATTATGGCTTATTCTAGACAACGACCTTCTAGAGCGTGCCCCACACAGAATATTTGTTGAATCGATCTAAAAATGTTACATAGAATATGAAATACTGAACTCTAACCAACACATTTGGTCTAACTTAATTTGGATCTGTTATGAATAATTTATGACGTTTTTATCTGAAACACCTGTTTTAGACTAGTTTCAGGACTAGCCATAAACCCTATTTTCCACAGCGTGTAACTCCAAAAATAAAACGATCCAAAAGATGAGTTTTTTACCAAAGATACTTGGATATGTTTCCTCAATGTAATATCAATTTCACAGTCTGAATCATTATATAAAAAAAAGTTATTGTGAAAATGGTGAGATGACCTATAAATAACATGCCTTAGAAAGCATCATCAAAAGAATTTATCCTCCCTTGAATTCCGGCATTCTTTTCTTCACCTTGCATCTAAAATTTGGCTTAGATATCCTTTGGTTACCTCAGTCACCTATATATATTCAATATGATCAATTGTGATGTAAAATGAGAGAGCCTCGCCTCTTATTTATACTCTCCATTTTCTAGGTCACTTAACCTATTTCTAGGTCACTTAACCCATTTCTAGGTCACTTAATCTATTTCTAGGTCACTTAACCCATGTATAGGTCACTTAACCTATTTTCCTCATTTTTAGGGTTAACCACTTTCCATAATTAGAAAGTTCTCCATTACTTTATCATTTAAATATTCCTCCTTGACTTTGTCACCTCACTTTATCATTTAAATAATCTTCTTTGATTTTGTCACTTCACTTTATTATTTAAATAATACTTCTTGACTTTGTCACTTTAATTTATCATTTAAATAATAATTTCTTCTTTGCAATATCTTTGACTTCTTTTACCTTTTGGGGCTTCAAGCCAACATATGAGGGTCCTCCAATTTCGTAAGTCCATAACTCTCAAACTGTGAGGAGTTATGTGACGTTCCACATACCACCAAAAATGGCATGACATGTACTATCCATATAGAATAGTATTACCTTCAAATATATTAAAAATCATACCATTATACATCAAACAACCTTGGTTCCATTACCCAAACCTTTGTGCTACCGGAATTCGCTACCATACTTTCTTCAAGGGTTGACATCAATGACAACCAACCTTAATCAACAATATCCCCTTTTGGCATTGATGGAAACACTCTGATGCAATACTGAAATCATTTCATGCAATACTAAAGTCATAAATCTCATTCTCCCCCTGGAACCATGCCTCTCTCCTATGCATCTATGTGACCATTTCTCCCCCTGGAATCATGCCTCTATCCTCTGCATCTAATAAATCTCTCCCCCTTTGTCATCAATGGAAAAGGTATATTTCCATCTTGGGCTACTCTCCCTAACTGAACTATCCTCTTTATGGTTCTTCCTCATGTACATCTAATATATATAAGATAAGAATTCAAAAGCATTGATTTTGGAGTAGAAATAACTCTGAGTCTCTGGCGAAGATACTCAAAGGCTTCCCATGGAAGTGGTTTTGTAAAGATGTTTGCCACTTGTTCTTTTGTGCCGACATACTCAACTCTAATGTTTTTTTCTCCAACTTGTTCCTGTAGAAAGTGATACTTTATTTGAATATGTTTCATCTTGGAGTGCATCACTAGGTTCTTTGAGATACCGATGGCACTTGTATTATCACAATATATTCGAATGGGCTCATCATACTCAACATGTATATTTGTCAGATTTTGTTTCATCCAAAGAACCCGTGTACAACATGTTGTTGCTGCAATATACTCTGCCTTGACTATAGATAGAGATATTGATGATTGTTTCTTGCTTATCCATGATACTGAACACTCACCCAAGTAGAACGATGCTCCACTATGCTTCGTCGGTCATCAATACAACCTTGTCAGTCTACATCTGTGTAGGCAATAAGATATAGATCCTTTCCTTTTGGATACCATAATCTAAACTCTTAGGTTCCTTTGAAATATCTGAAAATCCTCTTCACTGCTAACACATGTGATTCCTTTGGTGTTTCTTGAAATCTTTCCACCTGTCCAACTGCTTACATTACATCTAGTTTGGATGTTGTCACATATAGTATGCTACCAATCATTGACCTATATTGCCTCTGATCTGTATACTTTGAATCATCATCTTTTCTTAACTTAAAAATGGTTTGCATGGGAGTGATAACTGGTTTGAAATCTTACATTTCGAACCTCTTTAGCATTTCTCTGATATACTTGGTTTGAGAAATACAAATTCCTTGGTTTCTTTCACGTATCTTAAGTCCCAGAAAGAAGGATAGTTCTCCAAATAATGACATTTCAAATTCATTTTTCATATCCTTTGCAAATTTCTGTCTTAACCTGTCATCATCACTACCAAAAATAATATCATCAACATAAACTTCAATTAATAAAATATTACCTTGACTTACCTTGATGTAGAGGTTGNNNNAAACTTCAATTAATAAAATATTACCTTGACTTACCTTGATGTAGAGGTTGTTGTATGCACTTCCTTTTCTGAACCCTTCCTGTTGTAGATATTTATCCAATCTAGAGTACCATGCTCTAGGAGCTTGTTTTATACCATACAAGGCCTTCTTTAATTTTCACACATACTTTGCATTCTCTAACAACTGAAATCCTTATGGTTGTTCAATGTAGACTTCTTCTTCAAGTTCCCCATTCAGAAAAGATGATTTTACATCCATCTGATACACTTTAATATTTTTAGAGCATGCATAAGCTAAAATCAATCAGATTTCTTCTACTCTGGCAACTAGGGAAAATGTATCTTCAAAGTCGATTCCTTCAACTTGTGCATATCCTTTACATACCAATATATCTTTCTTCCTTGTAACTTATCCATCTTCGTTCAATTTATTACTGTATACCCACTTTGTGCCGATCACATTTTTATCCTTTGGTCTTGGAACCAATTCCCAAGTGTCGTTTTTCTCTATTTGATCCAATTCTTCATCCATGGCCTTGTTCCAAAATTCATCCTTTTTGGAATCTTTAAAATAGGTTGGTTCAATCATAGATGTGAGTGTTATGTGTGTTTGTTCTAGTGAACATATTCTTCTTCTAGTCTCAAATCTTGCGTCTTTGTTTCCAATAATCTGATCTAAAGGATGATTCTCTTGTACTCGTCTACTAGGTTTCTTTGGAAGCACTTTTTGAACTTACTCTTCTGCTTCAATTAGATTCTCTTCATCTTCCTCTTATACTTCCTTTTCATCTTCTTCTCCTTCTTAGAAAATTTGTTCCATTGATTCATTTTCTTCTTCCTTTGATTCTGGTCTTCCTATTTCATCAATTGTTACGTTGATGCTTTCTACAACTTTGTTCAAACTCAGATTGTAACACTTGTATGCTTTCCTTGCACTTGAGTACCTAAAAAGTACTCCTTTGTCCACACGAGATTCAAACTTTCCCATTTTTCCATCTTCTCTATTGATGTAGGATTTGCTTAACTCTCCCTTAGGAGGCATTGAGTTGGGAGATTGTATTTGCAATATTGATTCTGGATTTTATTTTCATGTCATATTCAGACCTCGATATACATTTTGGGGGTGATTTTGTGGTATTTGGAGGTCATCCACTAGGGGGGAGAATTATTGGGGTTTCATTCATCCAGTGAGGGTGCATTGTTCTAGGAAGATCATCATATTTCAGTTAGGTTATGAGTTGGTTCATCTAGGTTTTTGTTCTACAACTTGGAGAGGCTTTTGGAAGACTAGATATTCTTTTATCTTGTATCTTGGAGGATTTATCATCCCAACACTCTATTCAGTTATATGTATTCCATATCTACACCATTTTGTATGAGGTCAGAGATCTATTATTAATAA
The DNA here is from genome assembly GCA_900067695.1 of Picea abies. Taxonomy (NCBI): domain Eukaryota; kingdom Viridiplantae; phylum Streptophyta; class Pinopsida; order Pinales; family Pinaceae; genus Picea; species Picea abies. Next base: position 4,268 of record CBVK0101646193.1, read on the forward strand.
ATCAGATCTAAGGTATTTATGGTTATTTCTTGTATTGTTGATATTGCATCTTGTTGAGTATACTCCATTGCTATATCTTATTTGATTGGATTTTGAAAACACTCATTAAATAATCATTATAAACCCTATCATAACTCATCATACTTAAGTCTGCAAAGTGTTTGACAAAATTCCACAATCAGAGAATAGTCAAAAACACATGAAAAACACAATGTTCTTGGCGTCTTGGCTTGAGAATATTACAATGTTATCATAAAGTTGATCCTCCCACCCAGTGGGGATTAACGCATGAAGTAATATAGTAGAAATGGATAGGTTGGAATTTTCTAGAGAGATTGTATTCCATGAAAGGGAATATTATGCCCTTAGTGAGGAAACTAAGGCTCAATTAACATTCCAACAGTTTGTATCCATAAAAAATCATAGGTGGAGAAAATATGTGGTTACACATTGGGTAAACATATGTAGTGGCCATAAAATACAACTTTTAATTCAATTAACATATATTTCCTTTCCCTATACGTAAATCATTCATTCACATCCTACAAGCATAAAAATTCTGCTAGAATTCAAATCTATTTATAGCATGAAAATAACTTAACATAATAAAATTTAATTACCTCTTCCTGATGATAATTTCTCCATTGACCTGGTTGTCTACCTTGTTGCTTTGTTGCTGCCTAATGCACTGACCAACTCTACCCAAACCGTGTTTCCTCCCTGCTAGCTAGGAGCAGCCTGTCTGGCTTCTTAGCTCCAAAATACTGTAAGGCTATCCTGGCCCCTGTGCCCAAAACCCCCAGCAAACCGGTGCCCCCTACTTCTGGTTCACCAAAAACCCATAAAACAAACTTCCCACACCAGAAAAATAATCCCCTCAGACATACAGTCTTTCCCCCCTTTCAATAATTCTTCCTCCTCTCCAAAATAATCCCCTCCTCCCGTAAGACTCCTCCCCTCATATCCCTCCTTCACCGACCCTTTCCTCCTCATTAATCTCCTTATCCATACATTCATTATCTTATCCTCTTAGTTAATGTCTTATCCTATTATTTAATGTTTCTTATCCTTATATTTAATGTTTCTTATCCCCTCCGTATACGTAAATCATTTAATTAAACAAATTAAAATTATTAACCCTCTTAAATTTATTACCCATGTCATTGAATGTGATAGGTAATTAATTAATTAATTAATCAAAATTATAACAATTAATTAATATTATTATGTCAATCTTTGTTTAATTAAAACCATGTTAGGACAATTAATTACCTAATTAATTTTTACTTAATAATCCCTAAGCATATATTCAACTAGGGTTGTTACATACACCCACCCTTCAGGAAACTTCGTCCCGAAGTTAAGGTATCTTATGGTACAAAGGAAAAGAAACATGGTTCACACATTCATAACAATTAACCGACATTATCAGTAAGTAAGTCAAGAAAACCCATACATACTAGTGTATATATACAAGAAATGCATGTGTAGCTAGTACATACAAGTCATGTGCATGTACTAATAATAAAAAACTATCATCCTTTAGTAATTTATGTATGCATCCAATCCAATCAACAAGACTAGTCTTTTATAAAGACAAAAAACCAATCAATTGTTTGAGAAATCCTTTAATTACGATTATCCGGTTCAACAATTTTATTTAGACAACTGTGCTTTAGTTACGTAATTATGAATATTCACATATACACATTTCTTTTTTTCTTTTTTTTTAGAAGGGAAAACATTAAATTCCACCACAAGACAAATCTCCATACTTTCTCAACTATTTCTACTCATCCTTCCTCCCTAACTTACTTCCGTCTCCATTCCTATCCTTCCTTTGCTAGACTATCTTGGAGCGTCAACTATATTGACCTAAATCCAAATAGAACCTGTAAGCGGAAGTGTCACTATCTTGACCAAGCTTCCCTAGCAGGCAACTAACAGTCATCATCACATGTCTTGGGGAGCGTGAACTAACACCATCCTCCCATGACTTCAGGTTTCGGAGGATACACAGTGGGAAATGCCTCCACCCCTCCTAATCATAACTAGGTTCCACACCCTACAATGGAGTATACAGTGGCACCATGTTTCTGGGGGTTTTGTCATCGTTTATTCGGTTTTGGGCAGTGTCATCACCTGAAATCCTGCACTAGTCCACATATTATAGCAATGCATCCAAACCAATATAATTTCACATACATATATTTGTACCATAATGTTTCTCGGCTAGTGGTCATGACATTCACTTTCATCATTTATTATCCCTTGGCTATCCCATAGCCCATGACCTGCAGATTAGTCTGTAACACAAACTCATACATTTCTATGTATTTTCATCATTTAATTGCATACAATCATTATTTCAATTTGGTATCCATGTACCAACAACTTATCATCAAAGTTTTCAAGTTAGAAATAGATCTCATAATACCCCATAATTCAATTTCGACACCCATTCATAAGATTATCATTTACCAAAATAAATTGCATCATATCCAACATCATTCTAGTAGAATTTAAACATTCATTAAATTCACATTTTCACAATATGTCGCATCCTATACATCATCATCAATAACATTTAAACATTCATAAAATTTACATTCTCATAGTAGATCGCATTACATACATCATCATCCATAATATTTAACATTCATAAAACCTACATTCACATGGAAGATTGCATTATATACATCGTCATCAATAACATTTAAACATTCATAAAAGTTCATACATTTTAAAGTTTAAGTGTATCACTTAATAGTTTCACTGTGACTAGAAAATAAAGTATACAGGCCTTAGGTAATCCTGGCTGTCTAAGTCAAAAGGTGGTGTTACACACACCCCACCTTCGAGAAACATATTCTCGAGGTGGTCAAAAAAGTGAGGGATAGTCTCGTCATAGTGTCTCGGCATCTTCCCAAGTAGCAGATCCTGGACTATACTTGTCCCATTGGACCTTAACTTGGTCTACCAGATGGTTCCTGAGCTGTCGGACTCTACGGTCCAATATGCGTAATGGTTCTACCATGAGAGTTCCCACGTCCGATACCTGCAATTCCTTCCAATTTAGTTTATGTGATTTATCGGCAACATAATGACGTAAAATAGATACATGAAATACATTATGAGTTTTATTCAAGTGGGGTGGAAGTACGAGACGATAGGCAATGGGTCCAATTTTCTTTTGGATTCTAAATGGTCCTATAAATCGAGGTGACAACTTTGTCCCCTTCCCGAACCGTATGGTACTCTTATTAGGCCTGATATGAATGAAAACCTGGTCTCCTACTTCATAACTTCGGTCAGTCCCGTGTGCATCCTCATAACTTTTCTGTCTATCCTGTGCTTCCTTTAGTCTCTTCCTAATCTGAATCAGTTGTTCCTCCATCTCTTGAATCAATTTTGGCCCAACTGTTACTTGGTCTTCTAGTCTATCCCAACTCAATGGCATGCTACATGGCCTTCCATACAAAGCTTTGTAGGGTGACATTCCAATGGAGTTATGAAAACTGTTATTGTAGGCAAACTCTACCAAAGGTAAGTACTTCTCCCACTGGGTTTGATTATCCATGACATACATCCTAAGCATGTCTTCCATGACTTGATTTACTCTCTCAGTTTTCCCATCTGTTTTAGGATGATAAGTTGTGCTTAAGTTCAACTGAGTCCCCAACGCTGACTGCAAACTTGTCCAAAACCTAGAAGTGAATCTAGAGTCCCTATCTGAAATGATCTTCTTAGGTATCCCGTGCAAACAGATAACCTCGCTTACAAACACACGTACCACATCAATGACATCGTAATTGTCTCTAACCAGAATAAAATGAGCACTCTTGGTTAACTTATCCACTATCACAAGTATGGCATTGTGTCTATGAGATGTGAGCAGCAACCCCACAACAAAATCCATAGAGATGACTTCCCACTTGGACATAGGAACATCATGTGGTTGTACGAGGCCTGTCGAGTGATGGTGGTCAGCTTTCACTTGTTGACATTCTAGTCACTTGGTGACGAAATGGACTACATCACGCTTCATGCCTACCCAAAAGAATAGCTTCCTTATATCTGCGTACATCTTCTTCACACCCGGATGCACATAATAAAGTGCTTTATGTTCTTCCTTCAGTATGATGCTTTGAATATCCCAATTCTCATGGATGTACATCCTTCCTCGATATCTTAAGAGCCCATCTATTTCCAAACTATATCCTTCATACTTTGGATCTAACTTCCTCCTGATCTAGAAGTTTGAAGTAACCTTTAAATACCAACTGTCTCCTTGGAGTTGTGTCAACACATGTTCCCTCAGATTGACCTTTAAGGTTACCAAGGAGAAGATACATGGTCTCCTACTCAAGGCATCTGTGACCACATTTCCCTTTCCCTTGATGTACGAAATACCAAAATCGTACTCACTCATAAACTCACTCCATCGCCTTGGCTTGGCATTCAGATCTCTTTGAGTGAAGAGATTTTTTAAACTTTGATGGTTGTTTTGAGCTCAAAGTTTCACCCCACAAGATAATGCCTCCAAATTCTCAGAGCTAGCATTACAGCTGCCAACTCTAAATCATGAGTCGCATATAGCTCTTCATGTTTTTTCAACTTCCTTGGCACATAAGCTATCACTCGTCCATCCTACATTAGCACGGCCCCCAACCCTTGCTTCGAGGCATCCGTGCAGACTGTAAAGTCCTTTTCCATATCTGGCATTTGTAGAATTGGCACACTGGTTAGTAACCTCTTAAGCTCAATGAATGCACTATCATATTCTTCTGTCCATTCATACCTAACCCCCTTGCGTTGCAAAGTGGTGATGGGTTTCGCTATTTTTGAGAATCCTTCCACAAATCTCCAGTAATAACCTGCTAGCCCCATGAAGCTTCTCACCTCATGGGCATTTTTCGGCACTGTCCACTCCATAATGGCCTTTACCTTTTTTGGGTCCACAGAGATTCCTTCATCGGAAATGATATAACTTAAATAGTGAATCTCTTTCTGGAAGAAGGAACACTTCGACAGCTTCCCATACAATTTGTTCTCTCTAAGGCAGGACAACACTACTCGCAAGTGTTCCTCATATTCTCTTTCATTCTTGGAATAGATGAGGATGTCATCTAGAAAGACTTGTACAAATCAATCTAAGTACTTCTGGAATACGTCGTTCATGAGGCTCATGAATATTGCTAGTGCATTGGTCAATCTGAAAGGTACTACGATGAACTCGTAATGTCCAAACCGAATTCGAAAGGCATTTTTTGGGATATCGCCTTCCTTAATCCTTAACTGATGTTACCCTGATCACAAATCGATCTTTGAGAATACCGCTGCTCCTTTCATTTGATCGAAGAGGTCATCTATTCACGACATTGGGTACCTATTTTTCACTGTAGCACGATTTAAGTCCCTGTAGTCTATACACAGTCGTAAGGATCCATCCTTTTTCTTTACAAAAATTACGGGTGCACCCCAAGGTGAGACACTGGGCCTTATTATCCCTAAGTCCAGTAACTCTTTCAACTGCATTTGCAATTCACAAAGTTCCAGCGTTGTCATCCGATATGGAGTCTTGGAGATTGGTTCTGCACCAGGTTTTAGCTCAATAGTAAAATAAAGCTCACTCTCAAGAGGTAGCCCTGGTAACTCATTCAGAAAAACATCCTTAAATTCTGACAATACTGGGTACTGATCCAATGAGGGTCCCTTTCTTTCGTTCATTGCTTCCAGTACATATAGTCGACACATTTGTCTCAAGCATCTCTTAACCTTCATAGTTGAGATAAAGCGTAATGACACCTTTCTCTGTACACCCTGAATCTCTATTGGCCTTCCTTTGTCGTCGACACAAAGCACCCTCTTTGTGAAACAATCTACCAAGGCTCAGTGAGCTGCTAACTAATCCATTCCAATGATTAGGTCATACGCCCCCAGAGTAGTGATGTATACCTTCAACCTGGTAGTACACACTCCCAAGTCTACTATACAATTATCAACACTAGGTCCTACTGCTTGTTTTTCCCCTGAAGCCATCTCGACTTGTTTAAAGTCATCGTGCTTGTAGGCTACCAACGCACTCTTTTCTAATGCAGATGGTGAAATGAAACTATCTGTAGCACCAGAATCAAATAAAATCTTAACGTTGATATGATTTAGCATACCTGATGACTCCACCACCATGGATTTATGTTTGGCCTGGCGATTATTAACCACTGCGTAAATCTGGTGGTTGCTACTTTCTCTCCCCATCAGTTCCTTTCCTTCTCTATGCATGAACCCTGATTGTAACTCTAGGAAGTCACACTGGTAATGGTGTCCTCCGCACCCCCAACAGGTAACACGAGATTGAACCTGTGCACTGTTATGTGACTATCTCTAAAATGAGTTCCTTCCCCTGGAACCCCTACCCCTACAAGTTGTTCCCTGAGATGGTCATGGATCTATCTTCATTGTTGGTGATGAACGAGATGCTGCACTCGCTGCCATTGAAATCCCTACAGCTATTGTCCTTGGCGCGACTCTGTTACCATATGGCGGTGGCCTTGAGCCCCCTCCCCTGGGAAATGTTCTCTGGGCCTTCCATACGAATCCAGGACGATGTGGAAATGTCGATCTTGTACCCCTGGTTAAGTTCATGTGTTCCTCCACATAACGTGCATTTTCCACTACTTCTGCTACTAAAGATGGTTTCCACATCTGCACCATAGCTCTTATCTTAGAGTTCAATCCATAGATGAAGCGCTCTACCTGTCATTGGTCACTATCCATATATGAAACATATTTGACCAATTCCATAAATCTGATCTCATATTCTTCTACAGTTCTGTTTCCATGTACTAAGGCATGAAACACCCCTACCTGTTGTTCCTCATAATAGGCTGGTAGATATTTCCTTCGGAACCTCTCCTCGTAAAGTTCCCAAGATATTGTGTCTAGGGTAAGATGCAGTTGTCTTTACAAGTTGCCCCACTAGTTCAAGGCGCTGTCTCTTAACTGAAAAATTGTGATCTTCGCCTTTGAGTTGGATGCATAGTCCCTT
>CBVK0101646208.1:0-11451 GCA_900067695.1 Picea abies
AATGAAGATTGAATCCATGGTAGGATATCCAGGGAGCCTGAGAGTGACCATACCCCTAGCAGATGCAAATTTAGTGCAAATACAAGGGAAAATATCTGCTCTTACAGAGAATATTCAAGAATTGATTATACCCAGACCAGGACAACCGCAAGTCTGGTGTACCAGATGTTACACAGAAGGAAATCTAGTGAATGAATTTCAATGGATGAGGGGAATGGGACCTCCTCAGGATCCGATGGGACCCTCACCAGGACCCATGGGAGGAGTTGCGAAAGTATCCATGAACTTACCATTCCATACCCCAACCCCATATCATGTTTTTCCAGGTAATCAAGTACCATTCCATACCCCAACCCCATATCATGTTTTTCCAGGTAATCAAGCAACGCCATCAGTTAAGTATTGTGAGATTTTTCGAATCCATGGGCATGGGCCAAGACAATGCCCCATTATTTATAGGTATTCAACAGTACCGAATATTTTTCATTGTGAGTTTTGTGCATCTAACACACATGCTACGAATCAATGTAGAGCGTTGGATTCACTTGTGGACAGTTTGGATCGAACATCATTCAGGGTGAATGAAACCTCTCGAGGACTGAGAAGAGGTCGTGGGGGTGGAGATGGAGGAGAATTCAGAGGAGGAAGAACTAGGGGAAGAGGACCAAGTAGATGCTACAACTGAAGAGGACCAAGTAGATGCTACAACTGTGATGAGCAAGGCCACATGGATAGAAATTGTCCTCACCCAAGGCGGCCATGGTGCTCTCACTGCAGAACCAATGGGCACGCAACTAAAGATTGCCCAGAACTAATTTCAAAGTGGGAAGATCGGGTACATAAACTAGGAACTAACCTCATCAGTTCAAAGATAAAGAGAGTTATTAGGGGACAATTTCCCAACCTTAATATCGTTAATCAAGGAGGGGAAAAGACTGGCACAAATGCTGACAATTTATCTCAGATCTAGAAAGCAACGCTTAAAGAGGACAGGTATGATCCTCTGAAACATAAGTTATTCTTTAAAATTTCCATAGAAGTATTTCGGAATATCCCTAGCCCTGAGATGCAAGAAAAACCCCCTCATCCTATCATTTACCCTAAGATCGTGCAAGTCCCTCCTTCACCCCCTACACCCAAAAACCCTATAGTCCTGATGAGACAACCTGAGCAGCCACAAAATGTAGTTGACCTTGACCTTTGGTTTCAGTTATTTTCTGACATTCTTGAGAATGACCAGTTGACAGAAAAGTTTCACAATGCATTGTACCTAGTTCTAGGGAATGAAGAATCTCTAGAAATAAGAATAAGGACTAATCTTCCTGAGAAGAATACTCAGAGAGTGAAAAGAAGGAAATTATGAACTGGAAAAGAGTTTAGATTAGCAACCCAACTAGATGAATTTTAGATTAAGGATGTCATGTTGGATCTAGGATCTGATGTTAATATATAGCCTAAAAAGACTTGGGAAGCTTTAGGAAAACCCTAGTTGACATATTCCCCAATCCAGCTAAGAATGGCCAATCAATATTGTATTTTTCCAATAGGAAGACTGGAGAATGTGGAGATAGATGTTGTGGGAGTGAAGAATTTAGCTAATTTTGAGGTGGTCGAAATCATGGGGGATAAGGACCCTTATCTTGCACTACTTTGTATTGATTAGGATTACAAAAACTATGCAGTGATTGACCTAAATAAAGACACTATGCAATTTGAGGCAGTTTGAATAAAATTAGTTCAACCCTTGGATCCGTATGTAGGCCCTCGATACACGGATCCAACAGACAACAATATGGAGGGAGAAGACTTGGGTCAGTTGTACACTGTAGAAGAAGGAATGAGAGAAGACTACATAAATCCTACTCTTGATCGATCAGTAAGTTGGAGGAGCATACAATCAGCAGATGAAGATTCAGAATTGGTATTTGACAGTTGGCCGCAAGGTTCATATGAAATATTTTCAAGAATATGTGCAACTTTCAGAGCAACTATATGGGTTGGAACTGAGGTCAGAGAGCACCTGAGATATGATGGTACCTCATAACTTTATAGTTTTCTGGTCAACATGGAAGAAAAGATAGTGGAGGATCAAAGGATCTCAGTGTTGGACTTAGCCCTCCAAGACACCCCTAGAAGATGGTGGACTAATCACAAATCCTTAGTTGAGAACTGGGATGATGTGAATCAAGATATCCAATATAGATTTCAAGATAAGGAGCAGCTGGAATCATAGATGTGGACAGATTTCGAAGTTGCGCAACTTTTCAATGGATAGTCTGATCCTAAAGCACATATTGAACAATGCGTGAGACAGTGGAAAGTTGTAGAAATACCATCTTGCTTGTGGGTTCAAGTATTTCCCTATTCACTAGATCTAATTCTGAAAGCTTGGTACATGCATGAATAAACCATAAGAGAGACCAACAATTGGAAAATGTTGGACAATCAATTTTGCAAAAAATTATCATTTACAGGTAAGTACCCTGAGCTTAAAGTAGTCCTGCAAAAGAATTAAATAATTCCTTTTTACAAATACTAGTGAATGGAAATCAGACCTAGTGGTATGTGAAAAGCATAGCCAAACACTTCAGTCTAACCTTCACCTAATGTTTGACAAGAGACCTATAGAATTCTATAAGATTGAGAAGGATTGGAAAGACCATATGATTTAGAAGAATTGAGAAACTTAGCCATCAAGGAAACAAAAGAAAGAAGAGAAATCCATAACATTATACCCAACCAGACTTATGGTTCTTATAATTATCCATTGAATTTGTGTAAAGTCAATATAGGGACCACAAAGCAACCTAAGATAGCTATGGTGGGAGATTACTAGGATGTGAAAACTAGCCAAGAATTAGATAGCTTGTTGCGAGAGTATGAGGACTTGTTCCCAAAGACATTTTCAGAGATAAAAGGGATTAAAGGAGCTATGGGAGAGACGAAAATTGAACTAAAACCAAGATAAAATCCTGTAAGGCATAGACCATATCTCCTTAACCCCGGAGTGAAAGATAAGGTTAAGAGGGAAATAGACAAGATGTTGGAGGTTGAAATCATTTTTGAAGTGGAAGAAGTAGAATGGGTTATTCCAATAGTCATGTAGAGAAAGAAAGGCACATAGGACATTAGGGTCTGTGTAGACTACAAAATCCTTAATTCTGCCTATGTGCATGACCATTTCCCAACACCTTTTACTGATGAGGTTCTAGAACAAGTTGCGGGGAAAGAATATTACTCATTTATAGATGGATTTTCGTGGTTTGAACAAGTAAGGATTGCTAAACAATACAAAAATAAGACCACATTCATAAAAGAATGGGGTTCATTTGCATACAATGTGATGCCATTCGGCCTAAAGAACACCCTTGCATTTTTTACCTAGATTGTAATAGCATCTTTTCAAGAATTTATTCACAAGTTTATAGAAGTTTATATGGATGATTGGACGGTATACATTCTTCTCAAGGAACATGTAGTGCTACTACATCTCATGTTTAATAGATGTAGATAACTGTAGATATCGTTGAACCTTAGAAATTGTATTTTATGTGTTCCACATGGAAATTTATTAGGACACATTGTATGCTGAGAAGGACTACTGGTAGTCTTAACCAAAGTTGCAGTTATTGTGACCATGCCTCCACCTACGATTGCTAAGAAATTTCACTCCATGTTGGCGAACATAGGGTAATATCGCAAGTTTATTAGAAGATATGAAAACATTACTACACCTTTGGAAAATATACTAAATAAGTTAGAAGTGTTCCAGTGGACCCCAGAGTCTGATAAAGCGTTCGACATCCTGAAGGAAACTCTCAGCACAACACCTATTCTGATATTTTCAAATTGGGAAAACAAATTTCATGTGCACGTAGACACATTAGGTATTTCTCTGGGAGCCATCATAGTGCAACCAGGAGATAGATCCATGGAACATCCTATATATTTCGCTTGCAGGAAGTTGTCGCAAGTTTAGCGCAACTATACAACCATAGAAAGGGAGGGTTTAGCTATGATTTACGCTCTGCAGAAGTTTAGACATTACTTTTTAGGCTCTCATTTTAAGTTCTATACTGATCACTCTGTGTTGAAAAATCTAGTTAACAAGCCTGTTCTAGAAGGAATAATTTGTCGATGGTTGTTACTGTTTCAGGAATTTTCATTCGAGGTGATCATTAAACCTGTAAGATGCAATGTGGGGCCTGATCACCTATCTATATTAGAGTCAGGAGAAAGTGGTGGAGGAGTCGATGATCAACTTCCATATGCAGACCTTTTCTGGGTTGAGTCCATACAGAATACCTGGAAGACCTAACAATCTTCTTAAGCACAAGGGCCTACCCAGAAACATACTCTACAACTCAGAAACATTATATGGTTATTAGAGCAGTGGACTATCAATTGATTGTGGGGAAATTGTATAAGTTGGGCTAGATAGTATCCTCAGGAGGTGTGTCTTAGATCATGAAAGACAAGACATACTGCGAGAGTGCCATAGAGGAGTTTCGGGAGGCCATGTTGGAGGAAAGGCAACTGTGAAGAAGGTCCTTCAAGATGGATTTTGGTGGGACACACTCTTCAAGGATGTGAAGGTATATGATAGATCTTTCAAAATCTATTAGAGAGTAGGCAAGCCATCATGACAAGATGAATTGTCTCTTCAGCCAGTTTGATCTCTGCAAGCATTTCAGAAATGGATGGTTGACTTCATTGGGCCGATCAACCCCACAACTAAGCATTCAAAGGCTAGGTATATCATTACTGCAACTGAATACCTTACACGGTGGGTTGAGGCAGTAGTTGTCCAGGATTTCTCAACCCATACTGCTTCCAGGTTTATTTTTGAAAGTATTATCACTCGGTTTGGATGTCCTAGGAGTCTAACTAGTGATCAGGGTGGTCATTTTATTAGTAGTAAAATAGAAAATATTACAACAAAGTTCTTGATCCAACATCATAAAAGTAGCCCCTATCATCCGCAAGACAATGGCTCAGTAGAGGCATTTAACAAGATTCTAGAGAAAGTATAAATGAAGGTTTGTTGTGCAAACAAAGAAGATTGGGTGACCAATTCCCAACAGTTTTATGGGCTTACAGGACAACCACAAAGAAACTCCACAAGTCCCAACAGTTTTATGGGCTTACAGGACAACCACAAAGAAACTCCACAAGTATACTCCATTTCATCTAGTCTATGGGAAAGAGGTTGTGGTACCTGTAGAATTCATTACCCCAAGTTTATACATTGCGTATTACACACATGTCGGAGGATGAATCAGTCACACAAATGCTTATGGAATTGCAAGAACTTGAAGAGACCAGTTTTTTAGCATACTAAGAAAGATTGGCATGAAAAACACATTAAGACTAAAACATTTGCACAAGGAGATAACATCCTACTTTATGACAGTCGATACTAGAAACATCCAGGCAAGTTGCGCATGCATTGGTTGGGACCATTTATAGTTGCGGAGATCCAACCCTCGGGAGTAGTCAGACTCGCACAATTGGATGGTATACTTTGTCCAGGATGGGTGAATTGCGCTTGCCTGAAACCCTATATGTCTGAGAACTGAGAAAAAGGAATGTTGCTCTAGTACAAAGGAGCATGTATAGTAGCTAGATTTGAATTTTTTGCAATTTCTGTGAATTCAGCTAATAAATTCGAAGTGCACATTGTTGCACCATGACATGTAGTTCACTTTTATGTCTAAGTGTTGTTTTGATGCATAACTGATTACTCAACAACGTAGGGTCAGAAGAGCCACGAATCTATTCAATGATAGTCATTAATGTGATGGGGACCCCTTTGTGGTCGGAGGGAGAGCGAATCTTGACACAATCCTAGTCCATGTGCCACACAAACCTAGTACAGTCATAACCTTTATGACCGCTATAGTAACCCATCTGAAAGTTGTTAAACCATAAAGCCACTATACGTGAATATGCCATCAGTATTCGCACCAGGATTTTCATCTATTAAACGGTAAGGTTTGAAGTCGGCCATGTCCCTGACCAACTTTCTCAGTAAATTTCAGGATCAACAAATAGATTTACCCCTGACCAACTTTCTCAGTAAATTTCAGGATCAACAAATAGATTTACCCCGTTAACCAGTCTCGTCGGACAATTCAGCTCCAAGTTGCGTTTATAGGGTTAATGATGAATAGCCTTAGCATTTATTATAGATCTTGCCAGCTAAGCTCGAGTATAAGGTTCTGTGAACTCGGGGTAAGACGTATTGTTTCCGAGAGAGAACTTAGTTCCTTGTGAATTTTGAATTGCGCTCACGCATGTGCCATCCATCGGCCCTCAGTCACAATCCCCAATCCTAGTTAGCTCGTTGAAGTATGTTGACATTCCATAATCAATATGCCAAGAGCTACAGGAAGAAGGAGTGTAGTTTCTAAAGATGCAGTGTCGGATGAGCCATGTGATCCCCTGGTCGATATCGTGGGCGATCTCAAAGGGAAGGTCAAGCAAGTTAAAATCCCTGACCTCACCTGAGACAGTCATGATCGATTGCTATGTAATTGCTAGCAAGGTCATGCAGTCATATTATGAAGGTGAATGTACATTGGATTCCCTATCAGTGGAAGATTTTTGCACCAACGACATTGTATTCAATTGGTTCAGTTACTTGCTGAAAGAACTCTTGGTTGAATGCAAGGAAGAACAAGAGAAGGGAGAAACCTTCACTTATGGATACTTGTTAGTTTCTTTCACCATGCTGAAGTGGATGCCACCTCCAAGAAGACCGTTATCGCCAGTAGACAAGGGTCGACTGACAAATATGTTCAAGCCTTGGCACTCAAGGTCGGACTTGGAGAACATTGTCTTCAACAACAAAACGTTATCAAAATGGTACAACTGATTGTTGGATGAAACTCAGAGGTTGCACATACCTTAGGGGATGCTTAGCCTGAACACGCAGAACATTGCATTCAACATGAACCACCACCACATGTTTATCTAGCTAAGAAATTCCAAGTGAGAAGACTTCAACCCCCAGATGCTACCATTTTATCTAGATGAGGAGGCCTTTGACAAGGAGGTAATGTCATGAACATGAGTGAAACACAACCCATGCAATTCAAGGATTCACCTTCTACTGATAGAAATGTTGAAGAAAAAGGGTTAGGAAGTAGGGGTAGGATCGAGCTTGATCCAGGAGGAACAAAATAACGAGGCTCCCGTGCAGACGGATTCAGAGGAGGAGGAAGAGACACAACCACTAGAGTGAAAGAAGAGAACATTTCCTATGTTCCCAAAACTTCCAGAGCAAGTTATGTTGACAGGTAAATATTTCAATGAAATCCTCAGTGCTACTTTCATCGGAAAACCATTGGCCAAGAAACCTAGGATGGGGCTCTCTCTAGTAAAGGTTTTGAACCCTCAGTCAATATCGTCAACCATTCCTCATACTCGAGCAACGACTCAAGTGACCCAAATTATTGATATCCAGGATGAACCTAGGCCTGACACCACTCCATCCACCACCATCATTACTGAACAACCCCCATCACCTGACACCACTCCATCCACCACCATCATTACTGAACAACCCCCATCACCCCCACAACCTCAATCACCACCTTGAGAAATCACCATCCCGTCCCAAACCACTGACCCGGAGCCCATGCAATTGGATCCTCCTGAGCTACATGAAAAGAGACAAGATATCACTGGTCCAAACCTTGAATCCTAGAGCCAACATATTGTCCCCTTTGTACCAATTCAGGACACTCTACCTTCAATGAAGATGAAAAATGTACCAAAACCGCAAGTCTCAATTCCCCAACACACTCCCTCAATGACCAATGTTGAGGGTGCTATGAAACCAAGAACAACCCCAGAAGTCAAGGTCTAAGAAGAGGCAACAGTATCAAAGGTTCATAATGAACCTGAAACGACATCAGGATAGACTGCAATGTCATTGTAGGAACAAATGGAGCTATTAATCCAGAACCCAAAACTGTGCATAGAGATGATACATCTTTGCCTAGAAAGAACATAAGTGCTACCTTTCCTGCCCTCAATGTTGAGGTTGATACTTGGGCCAGGTCCATCTACAGGAGAGGAAGAGGTGGAGACACCTTCAGAGCATTTGAAGGCTAGTGGACTCCCACTGCAGGTCTGAGTACCCAGGGAGGCCACCACTTCTTCCACTGAACTCGCACAATGGTCATCAGTGCAGCTAGTAGGGATGATCAAAGCCTCAATTGATCAACTAGAGAAGAGGCTCTACCAGGATGAAAGGGATGCAGAGTTTGCAAGGGAGGAATTACTCCTTTCCCAAGCATGTAGGACAGAAGAAGAATACGCCAAGGTCTAGGTGGAGTAGAAACTGGAAAGACTCTAGGAGAAGCTTGTCGAATCCTGGCCAGAGATAAGGAAGGTAGCACCACAACTGTCGGAATCTAGTGTCGCAAGAGAGCCTAAGCATTAGATTGAGCTACTCAAGGGAGACTGGTCACAAATGGCCATTCACGCAAAGAACCTTGAAGCACAACAATGGGAGAGTCAACACGAAGTAGAGAAACAACCTTAGAAGCTTCAAGAGCAGATGGAAAAAGTAGTGGTGGAAGGAAATAATGCTAGAGAATCATTACACAAACGAATAGTAGAATGCACAAGGATCTTTCGTGAAGTTAGCAACTAGATGGGAATCATTGCAAGGTGCAACCAAACTCTGGAGGATGTTCACACAAAGATATAGTCACTCAATGAAGAAGTTATTGTCACCATGGATCCATTGGAGCAGCAGGAAAAATTTGATCAGTTCTAGCACAAAGATAACGAGTTGAATGCTCTATATGAAGCGCTATCAATAGATAAGAAAGAGCTACAGGAATTTTGACGCATCGTTACAAAAAAATACATGTAGATGCATCAGGTAGATGATATAGCTAATTCCGAATGGAAATCCTTGGTCGCATACAAGACTAAAGGATGCATTATATATGCGACTCAACAATTTGTAGCTGAAGCCTCACTTCTTTTCAGGAAGTGGCAGGAAAAAATTGTGGGTTTTCAAGAAGTCGGGAAGCGAGCCTTGAATTTGGTTCGAGAGTTGGGCCCTTCGTTTGAAGAGGTGGAAAAGGAAAGAGAACAATCATAAGATGAAAGAAAAGTAGAGACAAAGGATAAAGGAAAACAACAAAAACTCCCAGAAGTTGCGGAAGAGACAAGGATTGTGGTCGGAGCCTGTTGAGCCCTTCATTTTTGGTTAGAAGTTGTGCAAGGAATTAGAAGTTGTGCAAGGAAGACTACAATCCCAATTTTGGTCAAACACAAGCTGCACAAGCCACAAAGGAGTTGGACATTGGAGCAAGCAAAGAAACATAAAACCGTTGTAAAGAGGGACATCGTAACATCAACAAGGCAAAAAAAGTTACAATAGAACAAGAACAAGAAAGCATGTGAAGTCTAAAGCCAGAAAATCCCAATCAGCCTATATATATGAGATGTATATGATTGCAAAGGGTTAGCTAGTATAGCTGATATAGATGGGTAGATGGTGTAGAGGGTGTAGCCAAATTATCATTTCCTCCATGTAGGTTTTGTGATTGTAATTCATTTCCATTTTGGGAAAAGGGTAGATAGAGCTCTGAGAATTTAGTTTGGAGTCAGAAATTTTGTAACAAAGTAATGACTTGTATCTGCCAAATTGTATTTGAGAAGCTATTTGGATAATATATATGGAAGTACCTGAAATTTTGAAATATTTTGTGTAATTCTTTGTTTATGATTATGAATCGTCTCTTTACTTTACTTCGTTATGTCTGATAAGATCAATACACTATAACTATTTGCAAATATTGTTGGAACTTCGTTGTCTCTATTACTAGTTATGAATGAGTTCATATATTTTCTTTAGTTAGTTCATCTTGCGCAAGGTTATGGTGAATCTTGAAGATTTTGGAAGTCTTCTTAAGTATTCTCCTTGCCCTTCCCTATCTTCTTGTCTTGGTTGCGCTTTGGGTGAGACTTATTCTCTTCGAAGAAGATGAAAATGCCACCACTCTAGACTACTCAGTACCTTTTGTTGGTAACCTAAGAAGGACCCTAGTCTAATCAATTTCGCGCCAACACTGGCCTATTTTAATTGTTTGGGCACTCTATCCTTTCATATATTAACAAAATACATTATTTTATATGGGGCTCAAAACCGAGGTATTACAAGAACAATAGAATAGGGTCAAAGGAAAGAAGAGTCTACTTGATAAGGCATGTATAAAATTTTAGGGGGGGCTCAAAAGTCTAAGGTCTTCAGGCTAATTAGGAATTAAGATGGATACAATTGATTAATTACTCATATGTATATGGCTTTATATTTGGTCATGTGATAATACTTGATTGATTACTTTTATGATATATAGTCATTCGTTGTAAAATTTGGTAAGTATTGCTAGGATCATTGCATTTTCATTATATTCTATATATTACAACCTAATAAAATCACTCATTGGTTGAGAACAATTATACTTGGGGATTATTTGCACATTACTAAAATGACATAACTATAAAAACTTATAATTTCCTAAAAATAATCCATAATTATCCCAAGTGTTTTTGGATTTTTTGTTCGTTCATTCATGATAGAATATAGTGGGAGAATCCCTGTAGAAACAAACACCCTCGGGATACGCCATTGTTCCCCATAGTTCCATCTCCTTATTAGGTACATGAAGGGTCATTCAAAACCTATTATATCTCGTTGTTCATGGTATTTAAAGGTTCATTATTGATAGTTATGCTTATGTTAGTATTGAGTAGGAAACATTTTTTCTTGATAGTAATATTATGTTTATGGATTCATTTGTGGTAGAAATGTTGTGTTGGTGGTTTGGAGGATGTAAGTATACCATTACTAACATTTTGTTTTGTAATTTTTTGTACTAATCTATTAAAAATAAAGTAAAAATACAGTAAAAAAAATAGTGATTGTCCTTGGGAATGGACAAAAACGTGTGCCTGCCCTTAATGGGAAATCGGGAAGGGAAGCGACATGATTATTCTTCCTTCCCTTGAAGGGAAACGTGGCTTACAAAAACTTAGATATAATTGTATGTTTTCTTGCTACATAAGACTAGAAACATCTTGCAAATTCTAAACAAAAAGACTGAAAAAGAAACAGGGGACTGAGCATCAAGAGTGCTTGTTGGTCACAATGGGAGTGCCATATGGAGGAATTTATTCCACATATGGGAAACCAACAAAATTGTTGTCGCTTTCGCTGGTGGAGCTAGAGTTGTCTAAGGTTGGATCCTTGACCGGGAGACCTGCGCTTTTGATGAAGGGAACCATCAACGAACTGTGATGGTCTGGAGAAGTTTTTGCTACTGAATTACTAGGAGTCTCTTGAGGCACTGAGGTGCAAGGGTGGGCCATGGATGGAGTAGTACATGTGTCGGGGGAGGGAGGAGGATGAGAAGTGGGGGAATG
>CBVK0101646217.1:0-12330 GCA_900067695.1 Picea abies
ATGCCCATCTTCATAGTCTCTCCTAGGTCCTATGGACCATCCTGGGAGAGAGGAAGAGAATCACACATCAACACATCTTGGTATTACACCAATATCTACCTGGTCAAAGACCAGGTTGCCCCGGAACACATCTGGGGTCCTATCCACCAAGATACAAGACCAAGGATCAACCCATGCTTTAGGCATGGGTTCCCTGGAACACATCCAGGGGCCCTAGACACTTCTAGGGACTTATATCAACCACCAAGGAACCCATCCAAGGATCAATCCAAGCTCATGGCAAGGATTCCCTAGAACACATCCAGGGGCCCTAGAATACATCTAGGGTCTTTATTGCTTGGTCCCAAACCAAGAACCCTAGGAGTGTACTGGCAGCCCTAGTCCACAACTAGGGTCTTATGCTATCCTGCAGAAGAATGGCTCTTGCAGTTGCATTAAATTCAACAAGAATAATAATGCATTTTAAACATATGTAACTACATACCTCTGACAGTATTTTGCTAGGGTAAAACGCACTAGGACAATAAAACAACAGTCCCAACACTTCACAAAAACTTTTACTGCAATTGGTGCTGGTACTGCAACTGGCATGAAGGAACTGATATTGCAACTGCAATTGATACTGCAGCTACAACTGCAACTGCAATTGCAACTAGTACTGCAACTGTAACATCAACTTAGGGTTTTATGAGGAAACCCTAATTTTTCAACTTTCAAATTTTGGAATTCTGATCAAGGGACTAGGTGCACTGGGTTGAGGCGAGTAGGCTGGAGTAGTCTGATTTCAAAAAATCCAAATTTTTTACCCCTTGAAATTGGACCTGTGCAAATCTGGACTGGTACTTCTGGTACTGGTTCTGGTTTGCTGGTTTTCTCATACCAGTCAAAACTAGGGTTTTACTTTTCGGAGATTCTGTTCTCTGAAAAGGTGCGCTCAAGCTGCCAATGAGTTCGCTAGGCTAGGGCACACTTCCCTAGATGGTTTTTAGGATGAAATTCCCTTCCAACAAAAAGCCCTAATTTTCTTGTACGACAACAGTGACGATTTTGGTAACCTAGTGCTCTATTCAGTCAAGCTCTGTTACCATGTTAAATTTAGAGCTGCTATTAAGTTCTTTTCAATCTACTAGACAATAATAGCATAAGTAGGATCACTTAAAGAAACACAATCACAAGTACACGACATTTTATCCCGGGAAACCCTCATGGGGGAGAAAACCCAACAACAACTTCCTTAATATAGATTGCCAATACAATGCTAAGATAAAAGACCAAAACACTAGAGAATATCCAAGACTAAGCAATGCGCCTCTCTCTTCTCCTTCTAACTGCAACTTCCTTCAAACTTTTGCGCATTAGATGAGTGACTTGAGTGAGTGAGAGAATGAGGCATCATCCTCTCTTATTTATACTAGCTGATAGGCGCTAGGGTTGTGTCTCTTCACCAAGCTGGGCCGACTTCTTTAATTAGTGGATAAAACCACTTTAATTAGCCCTAGGGGCCGACTTATCAATTGACATCATTTAATTAGGGTTTGACCAATCCTCAAAAGGGGATTTGGTCATACATAAGTCTCGACATGATCAATCCACAAAAGGGGATTGATCTATGAGATAATAACTCAATTATAATTAGAATCTTCTTCGCAGTTACAATATTTCAACAGTTCAAAGTAGGCTACAAAGGTCACCTTGTAAGCTTTTGATCAAAGGAATGACAAGTTGATTTGAAGGAGAAATCCCTATGTATGTGTTTGATTTCTTTCCTAGTTCATTTTTTAGCTAATGCGTGATTGATGCAATGTTCGGAAATTTAATTTTCCGTTTTTAAATAAATTGTGCTTTTGAGTTATTTAATGAGAGAACATTAGGACAACAGTCACCTAGGCTTGAAAAATTTACATGGTATCTGAGCTATTTCTCCGATTGAGATTCTCAAGGATTACAATAGTAAATCAACTACTAGAAAGAAGGACTAGCAATTATAAGGTTTCAATATTTCTTTTAAGGACTAATTTTCGAATTTGGAAGTTGGTGCATTAGATCTTAAAGATGGCCTCAACCAACCTCAGATTTGAGGATAGACTGGATGGCGCCTCAAATTTTTTGTCATGGAAAGTGAGGGTTACACTCTTATTGGAAAAGAATGATCTCTAGGATATTGTCAAGGATGTTGTGCCTTCACCTATAGATTTGTAGCAGTTGGTAGCTCACAAGAAGAAGGAAGTGAAGGCCAAGCAGATGATCATGGACGCCATAAAGGATCATTTGATCCCTCATTTATCCGAGAAGAAGATGGCAAAGGAAATGTTCGATGCCCTGGTAAGCCTCTACTAGAGTGAACATAATAGAAAGATGCTTTTGTGAAACAAACTTAGATCCATAGAGATGACCGGATCAGATTCAAATACTAGTTACCTTATGAAGGTCACACGGATTTGTGATCAACTTGCAACAACTATGGAGAAGGTTGAAGATGTAGAGCTGGCGAACATGACACTGGATGGATTCCCACCTTCATGGAAACCATTTTTCAAAGGTATCTGTGCTCGTGAGAACCTACCTAACTTTGAGAAGCTATGGGATGACTATATCCAGGAAGAGATTTAGATGGAGCCAAAGGCCAACAAGAAGGTTGAGGATGATAACCTAGCCCTATTTGGTTAGATAAATAAGGGCAGAGGTAAAGGACCCAACAAGGGTAAGGGAAAGAGTGAAGAGTCAACCTCACAGCTAGGAAAGGACTTGAGTAGAATCAAGTGTTTCATTTGTCATAATCATTATGCATCACAGTGTCCATAAAAGAAGAAGGGTAAAGTGAAGCAACAACAGAAGCAGGTAGTAGCCTCTGCAAAAACTTAGATGGATGAGTTTGCTGCCAAGTTTGAGAAGGATTTCTTGATGGTATCTCGCCTTTCTACTAACACGATTTCGAGGAAAATGTGGTATTGGACAGTGGGGCATCTTGTCATATGACATCAACCCGACAGTTATTTTCTGTTCTAACGGAACAGGACTCAGGAGGACAGGTTGAGCTTGGTGATGATGCCAAGCACCCAATAGCAAGAGTTGGTACTATTCCCTTCCAATTCAAGTTAGGTAACTCTTTAGATTTCGACAATGTCTTGTTTGTTCCAAGTCTCGGAAATAATCTTCTTTTAGTTTCGGTTATGGAGGATAAGGGCTTTGCAGTTGAGTTCAAGAACCAACAAGTCCTCATTAGGCCAAAGGAATCTAGCCCAGATACAACACAAGTAATAGGGATCAAAGAAGGTAATCTTTATAGGTTGCAGGGTGAACTTGTTCAAGCCCTAGTTCATAACAATGACAACTTGTGCAAGTTGTGGCACAAGAGGATGGGGCACCTACATCACAGGGCATTGCCTATTCTAAGGGAGATAGTCACAGGTCTTCTAGAGTTCAGTATTGAGCAACATGGAGTATGTAGAGGGTGCACGTTTGGAAAGCATGCTAAGGCTGCTTTTCCAAGCAACGAGCATGTTGAAATATTGTAATTGCAAAGAGTATTCTACTTATTATTGAGTCATTATTCATTAGATCAATCCCCTTTTGTGGATTGATCATGTCGGGCATTGTAATTGACCAAATCTCCTTTTGCGGTTTGGTCAAACCCTAATTGTATTATGCAAATTAAGAAGTCGCTCCCTAGGCCTAATCAAAGTGGTTTTGACCATTAAGAAGACAAGTCGTCCCTGCCTAGTGAAGAGACACCTTTCCAGCGCATGCCAACTAGTATAAATAAAGGAGGCTAGTGCCTCATTATCTCACTCATTCATTCGCTCTTCAAGTGCGCAAGTTTGGTAGCTGCAGTTGGGAGAAGAAGGAAGAGAGAGGCACATTGCTCAATGTTGGATATTCTCTAGTGTTTTGGTTTATTGTCTTGGCATTGTATTGGCTATCTATATTAAGGAAGTTTTTGCTGGGTTTTCTCCCCCATGAGGGTTTCCTAGGATAAATGCTGTGTATCTTGTGATTGTGTTTCTCTCAGTGATCCTACCTATGCTATTGTTATCTAGTAAATTGAAAAGAAACCTAATAATAGCTCAAAACTTAACATGGTATCAGAGCTAAGCTGATGAGATCACCTTTCACTGGATAAGCAAAACGTCATTATTGTCGTACATGAAAATTAGGGCTTTTTGTTGGAGAGGAATTTTTGCCTAAAAACCATCTGGAAAAGTGTGCCTTACCCTAGTGAATCTTTTGGCAGCTTGAGCGCACCTTTTCAATGAACAGAGCCTCCGGAAAGTCAAACCCTATTTTTTGACTGGTACCAGAAAACCAGAAGTACCAAAAAACCAGAAGTACCAGAAAACCAAAAAAACCAGGAAACCAGAACCAGTACCAGAAGTACCAGTCCAAATTTCCGCAAGCTCAGTTTCAAGGGATAAAATTTGGATTTTCAGAAATTTGACTGCACCAGCGTACTCGTCTCAGCTCAACGCATCTAGCCCCTTGATTAGAATTTCAAAATTTGAAGTTTGAAAAATTAGGGTTTTCTCATAAAACCCTAAGTTACAGTTAAAGTATAAGTTGCAGTTACAGCTGCAAGATCAGTTGAAGTATCAACGACAGTACTAGTTGCAGTCACCCTTGAAGTTTTAAATGGTTGGTAATTATTACCACTGCTACCAGATGGTGCCACCACTATCAGAGGTATGTACTCACATATGTTTAAACTGTTAAGCTTTAAAGGGTATTTGCAGGAGAAGGGATCTCTTGCCATAGATCCAGAAGGATCTCAGATCCAACACATTCAGAGGAATAATGCAACCCAAGTTTGATTATTCTGATATGCATCTATTTGTTATGACATTATTTTGATCTAGGTTGCATGTTGAAGCTATGACCATCATACTAACCCTTGGTCAAAATTAAAGTCAAGGCATTAGATTGATTAATATTGAGATCATAGAGTTTATTCTCTAACCCAACCTTCTGTCAAGATAGCATATTGTCTTAGTATAGAAGACAGGTTGAAGAAAGCACTTGTTATCTTGAGTGAAGGAGACTTGGAAGAAAAACAACACACTCATTCCTAAGGACAAGGCTCCAGGTTCCAGGTTTGATTAATTAAGTTGATAAGATTCAAAGTTGCACATGACAAGTTGATAACTACCCCTTTATAAGTAAACACTGTAGTTGAGGTAGCAGTCTTTGAAAAGTATTATACTTGGCAACATGTGAGCATATTGAGATAAATACTTAATGTAATCATTTACCAGATACAACTAACATTTCCTCTAGGAGAAACTTCTTGTGTTGGTTCTAGGTTACCATGGATGAATATTTGATCACAACACTAGAAGAGTGTTGATCTCATTTCGTATTGTATTTCTTACTTTCGATCTTTGTTTCAGACAGGTCACAAGTGATAGCTCTAAAGGAGCCACTGTGATGATTATTCGTGCTATTGTTTTATTACTATTATCAAAAGAGTATTATTCTTGCTTGTTGTTTTGTTGACCTTGTTTCAGGTCACAGGTGATAACCTTGAGGAAGCTATAGTGAAGGTTGCAGAAGGAAACAGATTCGATGAGACATGAAGCAGACTATGTACATAACCATATACATTCATGTACCAAAGAAGATGAAGAAGAAGCTATCTTTTTCCAGAGTATCTCATATGGAGATTGATTGTAAGGAGCAAAAGGCTCCAAAGATGACCGAACATTAGAACAAGAACTCATAGTAGACTTGTTCAAAGGATTATGAAGCCACCTTGACAGGAAGCAAAATTCACTTGAAGTCCGACTCAACTTTTCATATTTAGACTTGGTATTCAACACCAAGTATACCCCATAAGAGATGATGAAGTCCTTGTAGACTCAGAAGAGATCGAGAGTAAGCTTGATCTTAAAAAGGATTAGATAAAGAGACAACTTCTAGGACTGGGAGACAGATGCCATGAGAAGACTAGGTCGTAGCTTCAGAAACTTCTAGGAGATAGAAATCTCCTGGAAGATTCCCTTGTTTCAGTAACAGAGAAGGAAGCCAGTTAGAAAGACTAGGATATAGATTCTTCCGTGAGACTAGAAGAGAAGTCAATATTGACTTCCAAGATTGATCTATACAAATCAAGCATGTTGCAGATGTACAAAGCCTGATGTGTGTCCAAAGGATTCTCCCAACAAGAGGGAGAAGACTATGACGAGACACTTACTCCAGTAATTGAAGAAATAGTTCCAGTATTCATGAAGACAACCAGAACAACCATGATTCATATCTAATATGAGATGTAGGGGGAGCAATCCCTATATTTAAAATTGAGTGGCAGTTGGTGCAGTACATTAGTTGGGTCATGGAGACATGACTACAATACATGATAGAGTTATCTCTATGAAAGAAGAAGAGCTACCTTCAGTATCAGTTATTGAGCCACTCTTAGTTTTAGATGAAGTTGTTTCCATGATGGAGTAGAGGAGTTACTCTTTGATTTCAGCAGTCACAGTGAGAATGGAGCAAACATTCTCAGCTTCAGAGTAGCTGTAGGTGTAGAGTCCTAGTTCCAGAAGGAACAATTGAAACAGGAGAGGACGTACTCTTAGGCAGTGAGACAGATAATGCTTTGCAGAAAGCACATAGAGCGAGCACATGATTGTACAGATTGAGTTGCAGCTGAGCAAGTGTACCAAGTGATGTAAAAATTTGATTTGAAGTTCAAGACAGAAAGACTCAAGTTTGCAGGTTGAAGAAGGCTCTGTACAGGTTGAAGCAAGCTCCTAGAGCTTGATATGGTAGAATTGACAGTTTCCTAACAAGCTTGGGCTTTACCAAGAGTAAAGCTGATTCTAACCTTTACCTCAAGGTTATAAATGATGAGCCAGTGATGTTTCTACTATATGTAGATGATGTATTCTTGACAAAATGAAGAAAAACTCATCACAAATTGCAGAAGAAACTTGCTACAGAGGTTGATGAAAGACCTAATGCATTATTTCTTAGGTCTTGAGGTCTGGTAGAGCCCGGAGAAGATCTTCCTTAACCAAAGGAAGTATGCAGTTGAAATACTGAAGAGGTTTGATATGTTGGAGTGTAAATCCATGAACACATCCATGGAAACAAAGTTGAAGCTCCTCGTTGATACTTTGTCAGAATTGGTTGATGCTACGTTGTACAGTCAGATTATTGGTTCGGTAATGTATCTGATAGATACCAGGCCAGATATATGTTTTTCATTGTGTTAGTATCTGGTAGAACCCAGACGTGTTCACCTTGATGATACAAAACATGTGATGAAATACCTTAAGGGTACGTTGGGTTTTGGTCTCTGTTATACTAGAGATCATGACTTCAGACTGAGTGGTTATACCGATTTAGATTGGGTTGGAAGTGTCTCTGACAGAAAGAGCACCTCAGGATGTTGTTTCAGTCTAGGGTCAGCCATGATCTCATGGCAAAGTAGGAAGCAATCAAGTATTGCTCTCAGTAGAACAGAAACGGAAGACACCTGATTCTATGTGATAACTAGAGTTGTATAAAGATGATGGAGAACCATGTGTTCAATGATGAGTCGAATCACATAGAGATTCGGTATTACTTCATTCGTGATATGATCCAAAGGGGAGCTCTAAATCTCCAATATGTTAGCACAAATGAGCAGGTTGCAGACCAAGCCTCTGTAACGTGTAAAGTTTAAATACTTTCGAGACAAGCTTGGTATAGTCTGAAAGGACCTCCCTCGAAAGGGGGAGTGATGCTGATGATACTATGGTATCCTGACCAATAGCGGGTAGCTCAGTTAGGATTTTATATCCTAGGGGACTGATCATCCCTGGACAAATCCTGAAGGTCCGGTAAGGACGGTCTGTCAGAGTACTTGTGCATGTATATGCTAGCTATGGTTAGTAGTGGTAGCTCCGTTAGTTTTTTTATAATCCTAGGGAATCTTATGATTTCTGGGCAGATCCCGAAGGTCCGGTAAGGACGGTCTGTCAAAGTACGACGAGGTAGCTTCGTTAGGATTTTATATCGTAGGGAATCTTATGATTCCTAGGCAGCTCCTTAGGGATTGTCAGAGTACCACAAAATGTTGTAGCACCTGCCTCATTCTGTTGCCCAATGATGATGATGATGATGATGTTGCTCCAGCCTTCATGCTAATGTTGTTGTGATGCCAGCCTTGTGCTGAAGATTTCCAGCTTCGTGCTGATGTTGTTGTGATGCCGGCCTTGTGCTAAAGATTTCCAGCTTCGTGTTGATGTTGTTGTGAAGCCAGCCTGGTGTTGAAGATTTCCAGCTTTGTGCTGATGTTGTTGAGATGCCAACTTCGTGCTGATGTTGATGAGATGCCACTTCATGCTGAAGGTTTTCAGCTTAATGCTGAATTTGATAATGATCCAACCTTCGTGTTGTGATGTTGTATCAGCCTCGTGCTATTACTGATGATGATGATGTATTAGTGTTATTTTAATCCATGTTGATGCAGATGATGATGATGCCATTCCATCTCCTTGTTGTGGATGATGGTATTGACGATGAGAAAAACTTTCGATGATTTATAGATATGCCAGTCAGTGTTCCAAATGCTGTTGATGTTGCTGCCCTCTCTCTCTCCTGATGATGTTGTAGAATACCCTTCTTGTTAAGGGGGAGTGTTGAAATATTGTAACTGCAAAGAGCATTCTACTTATTATTGAGTCATTATTCATTAGATCAATCCCCTTTTGTGGATTGATCATGTCGGGCATTGTAATTGATCAAATCCCCTTTTGCGGATTGGTCAAACCCTAATTGTATTATGCAAATTAAGAAGTCGCCCCCCAGGCCTAATTAAAGTGGTTTTAACCACTAAGAAGACAAGTCGGCCCTGCCCAGTGAAGAGACACCTTTCCAACGCTTGCCAGCTAGAATAAATAAAGGGGGCTAGTGCCTCATTATCTCTCATTCATTTGCTCATCAAGTACGCAAGTTTGGTGGCTGCAGTTGGGAGAAGAAGGAAGAGAGAGGCACATTGCTCAGTGTTGGATATTCTCTAGTGTTTTTGTTTATGGTCTTGGCATTGTATTGGCTATCTATATCAAGGAAGTTTTTGCTAGGTTTTCTCCCCCATGAGGGTTTCCTAGGATAAATGCTGTGTATCTTGTGATTGTGTTTCTCTTAGTGATCCTACCTATGCTATTGTTATCTAGTAAATTGAAAAGAAACCTAATAATAGCTCAAAACTTAACAAAGCATAGGTCCAAGGAGATTCTAGTCCTAGTGCATTCGAATGTTTGTGGACCAATGTTAGTAGCATCAATTTCAAGAAGCATGTAGTATGTTTCCTTCATTGATGACTTCTCTCACAAAACATGGATCTACTTCCTAAAGACCAAGGATGAGGTGTTTAGCAGGTTTTGAGAGTTCAAAGCTCTAGTTGAAAACTGGATAGGGAAGAAGATCAAAGCCTTGAGAGTAGACAATTGGGGTGAGTATACCTCCAAGGAGTTCAAGGGTTTTTGCTAGAAGGAAAGAATCAAGAGGGTGTTGATTGTTCCGTACAATCCACACCATAATGGGAGTTGGAAAGTGGGAGAATCAATCCATCATAGGGGCTACTAAGGCCATGATTCATGACTAGGACTTGCTGATGTTTCATTGGGCAGAGGCATGCAACATGACAATCTACATCCAAAAGCGGTGTCCTTACAAGATCTCGGATGGGTTTATTTGTAGGTTACAAAGATACTTCAAAGGCCTACAGGGTCTATATTCTAGAGGAAAGGAAGACAATAGTGAGCATATTTGAGAGGAAAGGAAGATAGTAGTGAGTGGGGATGTGAAGTTTGAGGAAGACTTTGCATCCAGGAAGTCCCATGAGCCTATTCCAGTGATAGAGGATGAGGAGTAGGAAGCTCCAAAGGTTGATCTAGGGTCACCTGTGACTTCGAGAGTAGTACAATAGCCTTCAGGTAAAGACGAGGATACAATAGCCCCTTTCACTTCTGTCAAGAGACCTCGATTGTTCACCCAGACATTGATGGATGCTCAAGAGTATGTTGAGGCTCCTAGGAGCACATTAAGGGAGAGCAAACCTCCAGAGAAGTTTCCAGACTACATGGCATTGATGAGCAACGTCATAGATTCTGAGCCTTCCAACTTTCAGGAGGAAACAAATTAGAGGAGTGCACCTCCATCATGGAGGCAAGATGCCATAGTGGAGGAGTGCACCTCCATCATGAAGAATGATGTTTGGGACATAGTGCCAAAACTAGAGGGCAAGTCAGTGATGAGTTCCAAGTGGCTCTACAAGATTAAGCATGCAACAAATGGTAGCATTGAGAAGTTCAAAGTGAGGTTTGTGGTGAGAGGTTCTCCTAGAAAGAGGGTGGACTATGAGGAGACATTTGCTCCAGTCGCCAAGTACACTTCCATTAGAGCAGTTATGTCCTTAGTTTCATTTATGGGATGGAGGATACATCAGATGGATGTGAAGAAAACTTTCCTTAATGCGATCATCGAGGAAGAAGTGTGCATAGAGTAGCCTTAGGGATTTGGGGTAAATTTGGAAGAGTCCTTTGTTTGTAGGCTTAAGAAAGCCTTGTATGGACTCAAGCAGCTATCAAGAGCATGGCATTTTAGGATAGATGGATATCTATAGAGTATGGACTTCACCAAAAGTGAAGTAGATCCTAACTTATATTATATATTCGTTGGGACTGATTTGCTTGTTTTAGTGTTGTATGTAGATGACTTGTTTCTTACATGTATAGAGAAGCTCATTGTGAGGCGCAAGCAGACATGGTAGCAGAGTTTGAGATGAAATACATCGACATGATGCATTACTTCTTGGGTTTGGAGGTTTGGCAGAGACCGAGGGAGATTTTCCTTGGGCAGGGTAAGTATGCAGCTGAGATCCTGAAGCGGTTTTAGATGGAGTATTACAAACCTATGGCCACACCCATGATCACTAATAGGAAGAAGGTGACACCTTTAGATTCAGGGTTGGTGGATCCCATGTTGTAAAGGCACCTGATAAGTTCCTTGATGTATTTGGTCAACAACAGACCAAATATATGTTTTGCAGTGAACACCTTGAGTTAGTTCACGGTGGAGCCAAGGCAAGAGCGTTGGATAGCAACAAAACATGTGCTCAGAATTTGGGGGTCACAATGGAGTATGGCTTGAGATATCTTGGAGAGGGTCAAGTGAAGTTGCAGGGGTACTCAGACTCAAATCGGGCAGGCAGTGCAACAGACAGGAAGAGCACCTCAGGGTGTTGCTTTAGCTTGGGATCAATGATTATATCCTGGTTTAGTAGGAAGCATAATTTTGTGGCACTTAGCTCATCAGAGGCAGACTACATGGCAACCAATATTGCTCGTTGTGAGGCCATCTGGCTTCGCAAGTTACTTGTAGGATTGTTTGATCAAGAGTTGGACCCCACAGTGATTTACTATGATAATCAGAGTTGTATCAAACTATTTGAGAATGTAGTGTTTCATGACAGGTCTAGCATATAGAGATCAGATATCACTTCACACGGACAAGATTTAGAAGGGAGCAATGAAGCTCTAGTATATTCCCATGAGCAATATGCAAGATAAGGATAGCAATCCCTGTCGACTAGGGAGTCCGCAAAGGACCAAACCCAGTGCAAAAGGGAAACCAATACACGAGTGAGGCCTTTGGACTTGGATCTCGCTCACTCCACCCAACTCAGCTAGATTGGACTCCCTCCTATTATTATAACTTTCTTTCTGGTGCTTCTAGGAGACAGAGGTACCAAGAGATAGGCAAGTAGTAGCGTTATATCAACCATCGTATTTGTGAAACTACGAGAGGCCCTTTGTGCTCGACCAACGAGATCCTTAGATACATCTTGCCTCAGATCCCGGGACAACTCATACTACACTGGTAGTCAGGATACCTCCTCCATATCTCAGCCGCGGATTGCGACACCTCGACATTGAGGCATGTCTTAGACTAGATCTCTCCGCTATTCCAGTTCCTTCAACCAGTCATTTATTAGGAGCTTCTTACCTACGGCCTCAAGGGTTAGGAGAGATTGTATTAGGGGAGGTTGATCGCCCCCTAGGTGACCCATCCCCTCTAATAGTTTGGTTTTTCTTTGGCTCTCCGTAGTACTTGCACATACCTTCACTATTGTTTTGTTTCCTCGCTCCATGCTCTTAGGCTTTAGACTTCATATCTTTTACAATATATGCTAGTTTTTATTATACCATTATTTTCTAAGAGTGGACTTTGCGCTGCCACTTTGTATCTCACACTATTGTATCCAACAGTCCCATTAACCTATTTATGGTCATTTATTGGACATCAATAATTTTTTCTTATCTTATTCTATATACATACATATATATATAT
>CBVK0101646227.1:0-16251 GCA_900067695.1 Picea abies
CTGCTGAACCGCTCTTCCGATCTCACTCCTGTCAAGAAATTTCAGATCAGAACAAAGGATGCTAAGGGCCAAAATGAAATTCATATCTAAGACTTTTCTCTTACATGACATTGCTTCACTGCCAGCAGGCCTATTCAGTACCCCGACGAAGTTGTCTTGGCGTCATGCATGTATTTACCCGCTGCCAGTAGACTTGTTCAGTGTCCCGGTGGGTTTACAAACACTTCCCATAGCTCTCTAAAACATTATTCAAATTCTAGCATATTTTTAAAAGATATTCAATAGAGTGGGGTGACGCTAAAAATTCTAGTTTTTAACACACCTTGATATAACACAGACCTTAAAAAATTTCGTGTTGTCCTTCATCAAGATCCAAAAATAGTTCATTAATAAAACTAATTTTCAAAAACAGGGAGACATCATTGAGTTTCTCTCTTAGAGAACAGGGACAGCGTAAAAAGATTTTTAAAGATGGTCGTGAATACTTTCAAGTGCAGATTGAAACCGAGAAAACGCCTTTCAAACAAAAAGTCATCTTTAACCATGCTACAATTTCAAAGAAATACAACAATTAACGTTCTGACAACCTTTAGCAGCTATTTTTGAGGGGAAGTATTTTGTTTCCTTTGTCTGATCTAGCCCGTGGTGCAGACATGTTTGTTTCAAAGAGAAAGACCGATAAACAGAAATGAAAACAAAAACAAACCAGTAAAGAAAAACAAACAGGAAGGAAACCAAAACAAAAAATATTTATAAAAGGTGTATGGGAGAGTTGTCAGGTAAAATACTTTTTGAGAGCTTGGCCATTCACCGGGAAGGTGTCTAGCTGTCCCTCTAAATTCTGCAGGCGAAAGGAACTGGGACCTAGTTTTTTAGCAATTAAAAATGGTCCCAACCACAGGTTTTGAAACTTAGTATGTTCTCCTTCCCCCTCATGAGGTTTGTCCCAGTTAAGGACAAGATCGCCTACTTCAAAATTCCTGCCAGAGGTAGAATTGGAATCAAACAAGTTTTTGACAATGAGTTGATGTTGATCCAATTTTCATTTTGCTTGAGCCCTTACTTCCTCTAACTTCAGCAAAGCGTTAATCCGACTGTCCAAGGGAGGACAGTTTTGTTCTTACACCTTCTGTGACAACTGTAGAGATGGAAGAAGAACATGCAGTGGAAGAATCGTTTCCTTGCCGTAAACGAGGAAAAAGGGGGAATTACCGACAATAGTTTTAGGAGTTACCCTATCAGTCCAGATTGCATTAAATAGTGCGTTATGCCATTTTTTATGATTTTCGGAGACCGTTCTCTTGATGATCTTGATCAGGTTTTTATTAGTTGATTCATCCATACCATTGCCTTAGGGATAATAACTGGCAGAATACTTTAATTTTATTCCTTTTTCTAAAGCAAAATCACTCATTTCAAGAGATGAAAAATAGGAAGCATTATCAAATACTAGGCATTCAGGGATACCAAAACGAGTGATAGTATTTGCATTCAGGAAGGATATTACCTGGCTGGTGTTTACCACTTTTAATGGGGCAGCCTCAGACCATCTGGTGAAATAATTTGTGGCTATTATGATGTATTTATGCTGCTGAGAGGATGCCGGATTGATTGGGCCTATAATATCAAGGCCCCACTGCTGAAAAGGGGAGTCTACCGAAACAGGCTGTAGCGGGAATGTTGACTTTTGTACTCTCCCAGATGCCTTTTGATAGATCATGCACTTGCAGCATAAGGCATGGGCGTCTTTGAAAAGAGTAGGCCAGTAATAACCCGCTCTTAATACTTTGTGGGCAGTGGTGTCTCCACCGAAATGCCCACCAACTTCCCCTGCATGTAATTCCAATAAGACTTTTTCTACTTCATCTTTTTCAAGATAGTGCATAAGTATTCCATCGAAATTTTGGCGAAACAAAATACCATTTACCGGTTGAAAAGAAGTATATTTTAATCTTAGTGCTCTCCTCTTTTTTGGATTAAGGTGTCAGGGAGCTGATCCGTGCATAAGATAAAACTTGATGTCATCATACCAAGGACTAGTAAGGTTTTGTGCACAACAGATTTGATTTTGATTGTGTTGATCTTGAATTAACATATCAGTTTCATTTTGCTATCCTATAGCTGAATCAGCAACCAATTTACATAAATCTTGGCCTCTAAAAATTTGAGCTGGGGTAATTTCTATGTCGTATTCTTGTAAGGAGGTGACCCAGTTTGCCCTTTTTTCATCCAGTTTACTAACAAATTTCTGACAGCAGGGTAAGGGACAATGATTTTCGTCCTAGATTTCAGTAGATAAGATCAAAAATGTTTTACTGCTTTAAAAATAGCATAAGCTTGTTGATCTATTGTTGGGTAATTAAGTTATGCTCCCTTAAAGGCTGAGCTCATAAAGGCAATTGAGACTTCGTTGTTTTCAACATTCTCTTGGGTTAGGACAACAACATAAGACTGATCAGAGGCAAACGTGTAGAGAGTGAAGTCTCGCGAAAAATCATGGCTCATTAGAGAAGGAGCGTCTACTATAGCCTTTTTTATGAGTCAAAAGCCTGACTTTCTAAAGGTCCCCAATGGTATTGTACATCCTTTTTTATTAAATTTTGTAATGGTCTGACCATTTCTGAAAAGTTGGGGACGAACCTCCTAACAAAGTTTATCTGACCTAAGAAAGATTGCATGGACTTTTTGGAAGAGGGAGGGGGCAGTTTTGAAATGACTTGGGTCCTTTCAGAGTCAATAATCATCCCTTCATTTGATACAATGAATCCAAGGATCTTACCTTGTTCTACTACAAAGATAGATTTTTTAGGATTTCAAAAAATGTCGTACTTACGACATCGTTGTAGAACAGATCTTAGATGAGCTAGATGATCTCCTTTATTCTTTGAGAAGACAGTGACATCATCTAGATAAACTACTACATATTGATTGATTAAGCCGCGAAAAGCGATATCCATCGCTCTCTGAAAGGTGGCACCGGCATTTATGAGCCCAAAGAGCATCTTCCTATAAGCATAGGTGCCCCATGGAGTACGGAAAGTGGTTTTGAGTTGGTCTGGGGGAGACATAAGGACTTGGTTATATCCTAAAAAACCATCCAGCAGTGATAATCTTTCAGAACCAGATACTTGTTGAAGGATCTGTTCCATGGGAGGAACAAGGTAGTTGTCTTTATCAAACGCTTGGTTTAAATTTCAAAAATTGACACATAGTCAGATTTCACCACTCTTCTTCCTTACAGGGACAAGATTAAAGACCCATTATGTATGTCTTACTGGGAAGATTATTTTAGCATTCAAGAGTTTGTTTAATTCTTTCTTGACTGTTGGTTCAAGTTTTGGGTGAATCTTTCTTAACTTCTGTTGAAAAGGTTGGGTCTAGGGTTTCATGGGAATAATGTGTTGTATGATGTTAGGATCAAAGGTCTTTAGGTCATCGTATGTCTAGGCAAAGACATCTTTAAATTTCTTAAACAACTTAATAAATGCTATCTTTTCTCGTTCAGAACATCCCAACCCCAAATTGATGCACTGTGGGTTATCTTTAGTTCCTAAATTTACTTTTTCATGTGTCAAGGAAGAACTATTCATTTTACAATTCACTGATTTTCTGAATTTATCGTGAAGATCATAAAAATTTTCTAATCTAACTAGAGATTTTGTGATAGATTTTACCATATCCGATGTAGACTCTAGGGATCTTGGATCTGGTATTACCGTAAAATCGCGAAAGCTTTTGTCGTGGGTACCTTCATCGATAACTGCTCCTTGGAAAGTCTCTTCCATATGTAGAAAACTGATGATCTGTTGATCGTCGTCGAAGACTCTCCAATTTGTGATGTTCGGGATGGATGGTTTGAACAACAACTCGATGGAAAACACATTTGGAGAAAGGCCTTCTACAGGAAAAATTTTTGAGGCGACATTAGCTAATAAATCAGCCTCAAAATTATTCAATCTTGGAATAGAATTAATGTTAAACGCAAAAAAAAAATTCATTAAATTCCATACCTCAGTCTGATAGCTTTTCAGGTGTGGAGATAAACAGTGGATAGAATTTTTTACCTGTCTAATCACAATTTCTGAATCACCAAAGACAGTCAAATTCTGAATCCTCAAATCTAGTGCTTTTCTGAGACCTTGTAGGAGTGCCTCATATTCGACCATATTGTTTGTGCATTCAAATTCTAACCGGCAAGCGATCAAAGATTTGTTACCTGCTGGATCAATGAGTACGCACCCTGCACCAGCTCCTTCCTTAGATTTAGATCCATCGAAGTAAAGAGACCAGATTTGATTTTCGTCAGGTACGTGTGACCACTGAGAGAAGGTTGTCGACTGTGTGCATGTCATAATTTCAGAGTGTTGTTCCGGGTCAGTAATAGAAGAAGTTTCAACCATGAAATTGCTGAAAAAAGTGTCCATCCCTTGTATTTCAGGTGAATTGGCGAAAGCAGTGAATGGTTCATTAGGATCATTTAAATTGGTTACCGTGAACTTAAGATAACGCTCACAATTTACCTTGATTCTGTTAGGCTTTCCATTCTCGGGCAGCCACAAGTGAGACCAATCCATTGCAAAATAACCATGTAGTTGTTCGGACCAATATCTACTTAAAAGCAAGCCATATACTTTGAGGATATCGACGACAATAATATCAATAACTTGATGGACTTTAGGATTAGATGATAATCTGATAAGCACATTTTTTAATTCACCTATTACTTTAACACTAGTTCGATCAAGCTGAATAATTTTCAGGATGGACGGTTGAACTTCGGCATTAATTTTTTGACCGACAGACCAAAGCATTACGTTTGACGATGCACCTGAATCTACCATGTAGTTATGTACATTCCTATTGAAAATTTCAAAAGTCAACAAAAAGGGTGGGACATTTCTGCGAGTATTAACAACATAAGTTTGTTGTTTTTTAGTCGCAGCCCCTGAAACTAGTTTATCTACATTTGTTACACTTTTTACAGCAAGGTCTCTTTTATCAGAGGACTCTAGCATTTTTTTGATGGAGACCTTTTGAGGTGTTTTGGGGCTGTTCGGATTGTTGTTTTCTGCAATATTTTGCAGCATCTTTTACAGAAGAAAAGGGAATTTCAATAATTCGTAAACAAAAATATTAGCTCTAAGTTTTTTGAGATCATCAATCAGATCATACTCTAAACTTGGGGTTGCTGAATTATGTTTCCTTTCAATTGATTTAGACTGTTTTTCAGGTGCATTAGTTCTGATTTCAGAAGAAGATTTATTTGTTGTCTTGCTCCTGGTATTGTAAGGATGCACTGTTTTGAAATTAGCTTGAAAAATTCTATCCGAAAAATGTCTGAAAATATTGGGAGGGGATTCTTCCTCTTCCACTATCTCTTATTCAGCTACGTCTTTAGGAATCTCGGGAGGAATCAAGTTATCATGTGCCTCTAGAATCATCTGAATAGAAAATTATAAGATTTCTAGATATAGGCCTTCAGAATTTGAGTTAGGCCGGTTTGTGGGAAAAGGCTTTCTAAAAGGGGGTTTGTAAGGACCTTTGCTTGAAGAATCTTCTTCAGCCAATCTTCTCAAATCTATAACCTGACTAGACAACTTTTGAACGACCTTCTGTAATCTTTCTAGATCCAAACTATTTGGTTGAGTTTTGTTTTGGGGAGGTCTAGGAAGGATTTCGATTTTCTTCTTGGAGGATGAAGTAGTCTCTGCCTCGTTATAGGTATTGTCTTTTAGGCTGAGAATATCTTTCTCGTTTTGACTCGCCTCTTCAAAAGCTTCTAACAATGTGGCTTTCTTGGACCTTTTTACCCAAATGACTATGTTTTGATGTAAGGCTTTCGTGTAGTATGCGACGATAAGATTTTCAGCAAGCATTGAGTCCGTGGGTATTCGATTCTTTAATGTCAAGAAAATTTGATTAAAGTATTTTATCTTTTCTTTGGGGTTCATCTTTAAACTAGATAGTTCCATGACTAGGACTTCAGGAGATTTGTCGTCTCCAAATTTCTCTAGGAAACAGGACTTGAATCTTTCCCATGACACGATGGTGTGGGGTTGTTGGGCAAAGTACCAGGTAGAGGCATTGCCTTCAAAGGTGTAGGGAAAAATTCTGCATACTACATCTTCGTGTTCAACACTACAGAGCCTAATGGCTAGCATGAATTTTTTGATATGATCCTCTATAATCTGCTTGGAATCTGGGTCAAATTTAGGGAGCCATTTTTTCGGATGTTTAGGCAAAGGATGTTGGGGCCCAGGTATGGCCTCTGCATCTTAATCGAGCCAAGGTTTGGTGGGATTGTTCAGATTGGCCATAGGTGTGGGTGGTATCGAAGGCTGAGATTAGGAACTCCCTTCGTCTGATGATTCTTCTCCAGAAGAAGAAGGAGATGAAGGGGGTGGTGATGGTGGAATACCAGATCCTTCTTTTGCAGGAGTGAGGATGTGATCTGGATCCGTAGGGTTTAGGGTAAGATCAGTACCTTCAAGTTGCTCCCTGATATCAGAGAATTCTAATGGTTGGTTCAAAGGCTAACCTGGTTGTTTGATATGGGCCAAGTCACTGTGTGTCCTTATGAGGGATTGACGAACAATTTCTTGTATGTCGGCCCCTGGGGGGTTTGGAGTTACTGGTTCAACAGTGATCCGTGGATTGTTGTTTGATGTGGTTGTTGTTTGAGGGACAATGTTGTCATCAGAACGGCTTCTTGTTACTATAGGTGAGCGGGTAGGCGGGGGAGGATTCTTGCGACCTCCTCGTGCCATTAATAGTATTCAGGCTCTCCTTCTAGCGCCATTTGTTGACATGCAAAATTGACTGCTCGTCAACTGGAAGAGTGAATCCGGTCTGGGGTTGTCTAATTAACCCAAGCTGTTTGGATTAATTCACTCTGACGGGTTTAATGGCTATGTTGGCTAATCTAAAGTCCTAAGGGAAGCAAAAAATAACTAAAATAAATGCATTAAATTACTAAATAATAATCGCTGAAATATATATGTGCATCTAAATATATATATATACAGTTTATCTTATTAATATTTATATAATAATTCTATTTATGATATATATAACATATACAAATAATGAGTTTTAATTTGAACTCATATAAAATCAAATGTTTAATGGTTCTTTTCTATGAAAGTAATAAAGAAAGTGAAAATACTATTTGTTTTTTGGTTTGTTTTCTTGTTTGTATGCATTCATAAAATCAAATATTAAACTACTTAATTAAACAGAAAGATATAGATAGTGAAAATTACACTATATATAAAAACTTTTATAATAAGCAAGCAAATGAAATAAAAGAACAGACTAACCTATTAATGTATCCAACGTCTGTACAACAGAGAATATCCAACCACCTTATCCAAGAAGTAAACCTGCAATGAATCTTAAGATAGCTCCGAATAAACACGAAACGAAATGTTGGAAACTGAGTTTTGATAACATAACGTATAATGGATACAGTCACAGTGATCTTATGATTTACAAGTAACTACGGTAAGATAAATCTTCTTGTAAGAACTTGTATTTAAACATTCAATAAGAAATCAGAGATAAATCTCATAATTTGAATTGAATCGATGATCACCCTATATTGTATCTGAAACACGACATATGGACAGCATGTAAAAATGAATTATTTCAACTCACAATAAATCATGAAGACAAAATCTTTCACCATCTATTATCACATTGAAATAAACAGAACTTAAACTAAAACATCATAAACAAAAGCTAAAGATGTAACATGCATTCTGCTCCATTCAAGTCTGTGTGTAATTGTCCATACTCCAGCCCCAGGCCGAGATGCCTTTGTTTACAAAAATGATAGGTTTATAAAGGCCTCAGGAAAGACAACTCTTTCTGTTCCTGAGATCAAATATTTGTTTCAAAAATAAAGGGGGATGCAACCACCCTGATCCTACTAAAATCCTCCAAAACTAATAACAGTTCATTTATGTTCATTCAAAATGCATCATAGATATGACTGGGAGGTCTCAAGAGTGCCTCGGATCAATTTTGAAATCATGGACCCCTGAATATCCTAAAAGAAAATGAAAATAGAAAGATTTCAGATATATTTTCTGTCATTAATTTACACAATTCAAATTAACATAACTAGCTATAGAATCTTACCATTCTGTAGCTAGTTATTTTAGTAAATGAAATCTCATTTTATTTAATGAATAAAACAAACTAATTTAATAATGAAATATAGTTTATTCAACAAACCAAATAATCTAACTTAAGAATGAAAACAAACATGCTATTAATTTAAGAGATCATACCTCTAACCATGAAATCAAATTGCATCATGAAACCTTGGAATTTACAATGGCTGTAGCAGCCTCAACGTTTTTAAATATCACATGACCTGTGGTTTTCATACGTTTTTCCTTGCCTTGAATAACTGATTCGAGCCTCAAGTTTTCACTCGTTAAAACATCAACTTGATCCTTTAAAGCCTTAACCCGTGACTGTAGAATAGGGACATCAGTATAATATCTATCGATCCATGATAGACAGGCCTCACACTTTGACTGTGTGGCGGTTGCATTAGAACAAACAAGATTGTGGACTGAAGCGCTCTCCATACAGATACTAGATTCATTGCAAAGCTTGACACTAGGAAACTCTGGATTGTCTTTCAAACAGGGAGGTAAGTTATTGACAAAGTTATAGGGTCGATCAGGGTATGCCTCGAATGACAAAGGGTCTTCCTATGCAAGGAATTTGTCGATTTCAGAGTCAGAACTCTCATTAACCTCGATCATGTTGATCGTGTTTGCATGAGAATTCATCTTATTATGAAGACTACGTGATATCAATCTCCCAGCCCTTTTGTTCTTAAAATTTATATGAACGTTGCTTTTAGATTTCTTCCTTGTAGGTTTCTTTAAGTTTTTAACACAGTCAGTAGGATGTGTGATCTGCTTTACCACAGCGAGCAAATCATGCCACTGAGATTTTAGGAATGAAATGGGCATACCTTTATCACAACTTGTTATTTTCCGAGATGTAAACAACAGGGTCCAAGGAACTTCTTCCACTTTTGCGTTTTTAAACCATCTTTGACCGCTTGCTGGTAAACCTGTGGCTTGACTTCGAAACTTCTCGGTAAATTCCAGTTGCACATCACCAACTTTTTCTCTACAACCATCAAAGGAAAAAGAGAATTCTTGGGGAACCTTTAAATTGAAACCCTTAAACTTCCTAATAAAAAAAATCCAGCCACTTCTCTCCAAATATCCTCTGGCATCGTCGTATAAGAGTAGGGTTTGGATACCGTTTGGTTCATTTCTCACGATAGGAGCCATACTAGACGAGAGGGTAATCAAAAAAACACAACATACAGGGAGGGTTTGTGAAAACAAAAGAGAGCCATAACCCCGAGCCTAACAATGAACGCTATAAATACTCATACGATGGGATGGATGTTTAATTGAAACACATGTGAAGAAGGTTTGCGAAGCCCTAGGCCATCCTTAGAAATGATGACAGTCTGTGAATCGTATGCCACCTTTGCATTCAGTATGATCCAGGACCAAAGAATTAAAACTAAAATAAGTACATGCATCATGGTTTGATCACGAAGTTTGGGTAAGTCAAAAATCGAAAAATCAAAAGTTTTATAAAAGAAACGTAGCCAAAAATCAAACCAAAACCATACAAAAAATCAAATCGTGGGGGTGCTTTTCTCATAAAAACATCAATCTCTTAAGTATGCTTGGAATTAAAAGGATCAAAACAAGGAGAGTAACATCTTCATGACAAGGAATCAAAACTCCATAATAAACTATATGAACAATTTACCTTCAATGAAATTTTAAAACATAATGGTAATCACAGTCGCAAACTTTCATGCTTTCAGTCATGAAAACAAAGCTTGAATAAACAATAGGGAGAAGAGACAATTTACAACTGTCGTTTCAGAAACTACTCATGAAGAGTAATAAGAATTCATGACCCTAGTTAGGCAGCTATATTGACATAAAAAGTTAAGAAATCATTGGGCTACCAATAAGTTGCTGAAAACTTCATGAATCTCTGTGATGAGGGAATTGTGCAGGTGCAAGGTGTGCATGAGAGATCTCTATTTCGAGTTTAGAGAGAAGAGTAGTGTCATAGGAGGACAATTATAGAGTTGTTGAACACTCTAGAGTAAGACCTATGCAAAGAGTGCACCAGTCCAATACTTAGATAAGTGTTGAGAGAAGTCGTCTGAAGGCTCATCCAAGCGTAAGGAGTGCGCCAAAGGGAAAGAAATTTCACCTTACAATATCAGGAGAAAATTCACTGCTAAGACCGAGCAGTCGGGTTCACAGGAAGAATACCAAAGGCCACAACCTTTGATACTTAGGTAATTTTCCCAATTCTGGGAGGAAGTCAAAGCTTAAGTGGAGGAGTCGTAACAGCTGACATATCAGTTGTAGGAGGAGAGAATATGGGTCGTTAGATCAGAGTCTAGATATCGATAGGAGAATGGGGTAGTGAAGTCCCAAAATCCCAAAGTGAAGTGGGTTCGTCCATTGTCCGGAGGAAGCAGGTGGCGAAATATCAGAGAGTCCAGGAGATAGAGTTCTGGAAGATTTCGTAGAGAAAAGGGAAATATTCATGAAGGCACGAAGAGCGGAGTGAATTTGGACCATTGGATCTAGAAGGACACATGGAGGAGATCCATGTATTTCGGAGAAGAGGTTCTCCAGAATAAATGGGAGATCAGAGCGGAAAGACTCCCGAAGCCCGAAGCATTGAGGGTCGTTGATCTAAGGAAGTAACGAGGACCATTCATCCTCGCACCAATTGTGTTCGTTGATTTGGATTTTGGGGGAAAAGGGAGTTTCAGTTGTGAAAAAGGCCAAATCCCGAAGTTCGAAGCGCCTTTCAGGTTTTAGCCTTGGGTTACAGCCCGAGGTCACATGGGGGAAGGGGCCTAGTATAAAGAGCTAGCACCTGTTGTTAAATTTCTTCAAAGGGGCTAAGAAAGATGGACCTATGAAAATTGAATTGGGTTTCATCAGGGACCCGGAGAGATAATTCGGCTCAGAGTATTGAACGATCCTAGACCGGGAGGTCGCGCAACCTCGGGAGGAAGAGGGGGGTCTACATCATAATCTAACAACCATTATTCTCAATATTGTGAGATAATACAAATAGACAAAACTTCATCAACCATACATGAACTTGATTCAACCAAATTTTCTTCCTTACCAGAGTCTTCCTTGAATTATTTTCTCTTCCAACAATCTTTCTTGAGATTCCTTGATTTACTGCAATACCAACATTTTAGCTTTCCCTTTGAATCGGATCTAGATGTACCTCTTGATTTCTCACTTATTTCTTTGGATCAACCTTTAACCACCATTTCTTCCAGTGTGGAGGTTTCTATATTGGATTTCCTCCTCACCTCCTCAGACAACAAATCTCCCACAATGGAGTCAAACTCAAGGAGTCTGTTGTTCTACAATAAATAGAAGTGACTAAATGTTTCCAAGACTTAGGAAATGGATACAACAATGCCACTACCTTATCTTCCTCATCGACTTTTACATCCATACTAGTTAATTAACATATCAAAGTATTAAATACATTTAAATGATCAACAATTAGGGTACCTTCCTTCATCTGTAGACTGTACAATTCCCTCTTCAAGTAGATTCAGTTCATCAAAGACATTGTCATGTAAAGGATTTCCATTCTACTCCATAAGCATGTTGTTGTCTCCTCTCTAATGATATTAAGTGAAACCTCATCTACCAAACACAAATGGATGGTACTGAGAGCTCTTGAATCCAAATCTTCCCAATCCTCATCTGTCATACTCTCCAGTCTCTTTGTCTTTCCCATCAATGGTTTGTGTAATCCTTGTTGCACCAACAAATCTTGCATATGTAGCTTCCACAACTCAAAACTACTTTTTCCATTAAACATTTCCACCTCAAACTTAGCACTCGAGACTTTCACCATTATTTACAAAGGCATTTGTGGCTCAATACACGACCTCCACTAACAAGGGTTCGCGGGGAAGAATAAACCACTGAGCCAATTGAACTTTGCATCTAAATCATCCCCTTTTCCAACTTAGGCACGAATAACCTTTGTGGCTCATTATAACGACTCTACCCCAAAAATAACTTATGTGTATGGACGTAATGAACCTCTATGTAGACAAAAAACTTGACTAGTTACTTCTCCTCTATGAGTTTCTCCACTTTTGTAATTTCTTGACGACCAGGGCCTCATGGCCGCCTTCTCATCGCTGGACTGAACTCAATGTATTCTCAACCCAACACATGCTTGCATGACTCTATAGCCTTCACCAAGCTTCCTCATGGCCTCTTTCACCTTCACGATCTCCGAAAAAACACACAGAGTTTGTACAAATCTTCCACAACCTCATATTTGAAATCTCATGTCCCCTAAGATTTGATACCACTTGTTGAGAACCAAGCACATAAAATGAAGAAAAATGTCACAACAAATCATAAAATTTAGAGTAACAAACAACAAACACAAATAAATAACATAGAGAATATCCACGCGCAAGGGAATGGTATTTTATTGCTCAATATCATGGATGCAACCTAACATAAAAAATTCTTACAACTATACAATTTTCCTGTACAGGTTGCACAAGTATATATCACAGTCTGACGTTCATGAACCAGGTAATGGTTGAACTCTTGCATAGAATTTGAATCATGAAACCGGTTGAACTCCCAAAACCATATTGTTGTCACCTATTCAACAAGTGGATCATAACTTTGCTTATATATATATATATATATATATAGATATATATAGATATATATATATATATATATATATAGAGAGAGAGAGAGAGAGAGAGAGAGAATATCACTATGACACTTACATTGATCAGACCATACAATCAAAGATCATATTTTAGCATTGAGAATTCCGATAAAAATGGATGTACTTAAGAAGGAGAATTTTTTTTAACACCATGTTGCTATTGATTAACCCTTTTATTACCTTCTTATTAGAAAACAATATTCAAGGTTAGTCGCACAAAATAATATCCTTATGTTTATGTTGTTCCAGGCATCAACACCTCTCTTTTTCTTGGATTCTTTCTTGGAAATCCATTTCTTTCTCAAGAAAATGGGATCCCTCCTTTTCTTACATGGGATTTTATTGATTTGAAGAGTGGAATCAACTTTTTATCTTTGATTATTCTCTCTCCTCTCTAATGAGG
Source organism: Picea abies (assembly GCA_900067695.1). Classification (NCBI taxonomy): domain Eukaryota; kingdom Viridiplantae; phylum Streptophyta; class Pinopsida; order Pinales; family Pinaceae; genus Picea; species Picea abies. The sequence continues at coordinate 13,226 of CBVK0101646227.1, forward strand.
TTTCCTGATATGTTTTAGTTTGATTTGGTTTGATATGATTCTGACACTTAAACGTTTTTTTTAAGAATCATTTTCGGTATTGGAGAAGTTCCCCTCAAGTTCCCCGATGCATATTGGAGGAGTTCTCCTTAACTCCTTTGGTTCATATTGAATAATTTCCACTAAAGTCCTCTGATGCTCATCGGGGAAGTTCCATTAAATTTCTTCAACACACCTATTTCACAACTGGCAAAGTTATCATTAACTCCTTCAATTCAACCAGATAACTTCGTAAAGGAGTTCCCGTGATATCCTCCTGTGCATTAAGATTTGAACGATGTTCTTCTCACAAACTCCTCTGAAACGCAAACAAGGAAATCAATGGACTTCCTTGTAACTTCTTTGGAACAAAGAGTTCCAAATTGGAAGAGTTCTCATCATTGTCTTCAATCTACGCCAGATAATTTCTCCACATCAACTTTTGTTGAGTCAAAAGAGTTCCCATCAACTCTCTCGATATCACTAGAGAGTTTCCTTGTATTTCCTTCGATCACCTTGATTTGCATGCCCTCTCTATAAATAGAACATTCCCCTTCTATCCTTATATCACTTTGTTTATTTTCAAAGAGGAAAGAGATCTCTAAGCAACCAGTTGATGAACTAGCAAAAGCATCCATACTTCAACTATCCTTTGACCTCATGTGTCTTCTTTCCAGGTAATTCCTAAAACACATCTCACTCTACTTTCTATATTCATACACATTTAGGGTTAGGGTTTCCTACCCTCGGACTTGTTCCTATAGTATTATTTCCTGCGATTTTCCTTTTAACTTTTACCAGGCCCTAATCCCTACCAGTCCCAATTTTTTAACTCTACCCTAGTTGTTTGTGATGCCCTAAATATCAACCACCTCCATATTCACCTACTCTCATGCCCTAAACTTGATATCACTCAGCCTATTCTTTCCCCAATTCCTTGAGCTCTTCCTATTGTCCCCTAGACATTTAGTGTAATGAACCAAATGCTTAAATTATCACTCGCCCGATCGGGAGTTTTGTGCCCTAGAATACGATCTGTCGGTCCACCCATGGACCATAACTGACTCACCGAAGTTAGAATCCATTCTCTAAACTTGGAAGAGGAGAAGAAAAAGGTCATAACCTTCTTGATATTGATCAACCACATGAGTGTGGACCCTTTCTTCAACCAAATCTATGTCTCATGTTCCGTGAGACCATAATCCCTTGACCAAAAATCCATTTGAGACTTACTTGAATTGTTGGGTGCATCTTTTTGTATCGAAAAAGTTAATAGGATAGCCTCTAGTAGTATACTGGAGGAATTTACATGAACTTCACTAATGTGATCAGCGATCTTGCAACAAACCTCTCTGATATTCATTTTCAACTTATCGGCTAAGTTAGCATAACCATCCCCAATGGTTACTGGAAGAGTTGGTATAATCAATTCCGACAGTGTGCAAATGATGATCTTGCCATTAAGTTCGTTGATGTAACCAACTATAACAAGAATTGTTCCAATCCATACCGACAACCATGCCACGAATCATTCTACTTCCACTGACAAACTTCACACGAAATGCTCCAATGTAACCGACGGACTTTGTAAGGCTTGCTTTGGTCATAACTTGGTGTTCCAACAAAGCTGACATGAACTTCTCTGACACACGTCACTCTTCTAGTATAGATTGCAAGACTTCCCATGAACTGCTTCGATCTCAATTTTTTCTCCATTAACCAAAAATTATGGTACCTCTAGCACCATTTTTTTATTTGAGGCACTGATTTTAAGTTTTTGGTTGTTATGGCACTAAATGTTAAATTAATGATTTCAAATAAATTGTAATTTTAACTCAAATTTAAAAAAAATGGTATTGATAACATTACTTTTTAATTCGAGAGTTGATTTTAACGTTTTTGTTTACAACATTACAAATCATGTAACACCATTTTTTGATTTGAGAATTAATTTTAAAGTTTTTGTCAACATGATTACAGATCATATTTACAAAATGTCATAATTTAAATTGTTTATAAATGTAATAAAAAAATTCACAAACTTATGAAAACTAAATCTGTATACTATTATCTGCATGCCAATTTTTTTCTTTTTTTACGAAGGTGGTAAAACCTATCATAAGTTAGTGGTCAACTATGAGTGAGGACAATCACTATTGGTTTCTATCTGTAAATGTGGCCTAACACATCATTGTTAATCAAGAAAAATCATACTACTTGAAATGACTTACATGTGATTTGTAAGGGGGAAATATTTTCTTTCTTGCTGTTAGGGTCCTATAATTATAGGCGAGTCGGTACTTCGACTATTATTTTGGCATCTCTCCGGGTGACGAAGTATAGCTCAGGTGATTCCGCTTCCCTCTCTTCATTCTTTTCACTCGACCCTCCATCACCTTGCTGCATCCTTCATCCGCTGCATCCTCTTCCCCTTGTCTCCCGTCAGCCTCCATTATCCCGCCTTCCATCCCTGCACAAATGGACTTAGGATAAAGCAATAAGGTTAGTCTATGTCTAAATTGATTAATAATGACTATTTAATAATTAATTAATAATTAATTAATTATTAATTAATTAATTATTAATTTAGTTAGTAATCTAGGTTAGTAATTAATTAATAACTAAGTTAAAAGTTAGGTTAATTTTAAATTAAAATAAAGTAATTAAAATTAAAAACAAAACAAAAAATTAAATAATATCAAAAAACATTATAATAAAGCATAAAAATTAAAAAAATATTAAATAAGAATAAATTACAAAAAACAATATAAAATACAAACAAATAAAAATAAAATAAAATAAACATATTAAAACTAAAATATAATACAAAATATATAACATTTAAATAAAACAAAAACAAAAGAAAAAACGTAACATATAAAACATAATATAAAATATTAAAAATAAAAAACAAATATTAAAAAACAAAAACCTAAGTCCTAACTCTACACCCCCTCCCCTCACCCTACGTACACTACACTACCCCACGTCCCATCCCCCACCTACCT
>CBVK0101646231.1:0-21504 GCA_900067695.1 Picea abies
TATATATATATATATATATATATATATATATATTATTGATAAAATAACCTTCAAATTTTCTTATGTATCATGGGGATTCACCCATTTATTATACATATAAATTTGGTGGAGGTAGGGGGTTTCTTAAAATTACCCCTGGTTTTTACACCTGGATCGCCCATCTTTCCTACAAAAATAAAATTTCTGGATAATCATGGGATGTGAAAAACACTTGGAAGTGTTCTAATCCTTCCATTCATGAGCTTCAACTTGAATTTTCCTTGTCTTATAATTTTGGATATCAATTCATCACCTCCATCATACCTTTCATACTCATAAAACTATTCCCTGTGAGGATTCATATGAAATGATTCACATGGGTTGACCAACCATGCCTCATGATCTACATGTGTGCTTGAAGAAGACAAGTACACATACCTTCCTTCGTCTGTGGAGGTTTTTTATTCTGTATAAGGAACATCATCATATCTCTTCCCTCTCTCAACACTTTTGGATCTACATTGTTTCTTGTAGTGCCATTCTTTTCCAAATATCCAACATACCTTTACAATTTTTCTGGGAAACTTAAATATTCCCTTAGATTTAGATTTCCCACTTGAGGACTTAAATCTATTTCTTTCCTGGGAGTTTCCTCTTGCAAATAAGGCATATGTGCTCTGTCCTTCCATGTTTTTCCACCTCATCTTCTCTAAAAACAAGGATGAGACCACATCATCAAAGCTTAAATTAGCTGTATTACTACCTATGGCTACAACTAGACTATCCCATGAGTCTAGTAAAGAGAACAATGAACTGATACACTTATCTTCATTAGAAATCTTAATATCAATAGACAATAACTAACTTACCATAATATTGAAGGAATTCAAATTCTTTGTCATCGAGTCTCCATATTTTATTCTCGGGTTGTATAACTTATTCCAAAGGAAAAAATTGTTTACTAGGGACTTAGACTGATACAAAGCCCCTAAATTATCCCATAATGCCTTGGATGTAGCTTCCCTTGACACATTTAGTAATACTGAATCTGAGAGACACAATGAGATTGTTCTCTTTTCCTTCTGATCCAAATTTTCCCAATCTTGTATTGACATTACTATAGGTGGAGTACCTAGATCCACAATGTTCCATTGATCTTTTTCCACCAAAAAATATTCCATATTAAGCTTCCATAGCTCAAAACGTTTCCCATTAGGTTTTTTCATTGCTTCAATAGGGTTTTTTCCAATGTGGAGGTTGTATGGAGGATCCACCTCAGTTGTTGGAATACTTTTAGGGCCTCCTGTCGGAGTCATATATCTTTATCGATCCTATCATAAAGTATACTAAAAATACATACCATGGTGATGGTAGTTCACCTGCGATTCTAGTGTCTTCCAAGCCATAGATCTTAAATAATGGGTGGGATCCAGACCATTCTGAATCAATTCCTATCAGGTTTTGTCAGGTCTCAATCCCCTCATTGCTGGGTACTTCTCCTATAGGTTTGTTTGTGGGAATGAATCCCTCCTTGCCCCATTTGTCTTTGTAGTCAACTCCTTTCTCTGGTTCACCACCCATTTCTTCTAGACCTGGAGTGATTTTCCCCTCTGTGGAAATTGGGGGATCATGGTTTGTTGGTAGTTGGCTAGGTATATATGAATTTATGGAAACAAGGCCTCTCCAAGGGAAGAAAGGAAAAAAGCAGAAGAAGACTATTCATTATCGTGGTGGTGATATCGTGATAGTAATTGGTAAGGACTTACAGGTCGCCCAGATTGCAGACTTGGATAGGAAGGCCCTAGTTGGGAGATTTGGTAATCAAAGGATTTTTGATGGGTTCCTTATGCAGTGGATGGAGGTCCATTGGTCATCGGTTTATGATACACTCCTACCTTCTAACTTCTCTCCTACGGATGGATCATTTTTGTCTTAAAAAAAAACTCTGACATGGAGAAGAAACTTACAGTGTGTTGGTTTTGGGACCACCAGTTCCTCTGTGTGAAGCCATGGTATCCCTTGTTTGATGCCAATATCGAAGGATTTAAAAATGTCCCCTTATGGATTAAGATGTCGAACCTTTCATTGGAATGATGGTCAGATGCGGGTCTTAGGGGTATTGGTGATACCTTGGGCTCATTCATTACGGTGGACACTAGATTCAAATATTCACCTAGTTGGGAATTAGCCCATATTTTAGTTGAATTGGATCCTTCTAAAGGTATGTATGAATCTGTTAAGTTAGTTGTGGGTGAGTAGTCCTACATGCAGATCCTAGATTACATCAATGTTCCTTTCCATTGTGTAAGGTGTCACGGTGTTAGCCATGTAGTGGTTGATTGTGACAGAAGCTTTCAAAAGAAGAATCGAAATTCCCCAAAAGAATATTCAACATCCAAATGTAATAAGCTGTTGAAGGACACTCTAATGGATGATGTGGGTCTCCCATCTTCTCAACATCTCAGTAGGGGTCAAGTTCTAGGAAAAGTTCGGGCTGCCTCTCCTAATGGTATGTCTTGTATGGTGGTTGGTGACATCATGGTACCATTGGATGTGATGGGGTTTGGGGATAGTGTGAAAAATATATGAAGGGAACTTTTAGATGCTGACCTAGACCTCTTGACGACCGAATGGAGCAAAATTGAGGCCTTATGGACTGTCGGCACATACACGCTTGGGAGCTCAAGTATGTATCCTCTTTCTGTTTATTTGGTTTGTACTTCTTCTCAATTGGATCTTACAACCTCGGTGGGAAGGGGGGTCCTGAATTTTTTCCATCCCCATCAAGGGAAATGTCTAATTTTGAGGGTGGTGAACTTGTGAATGATCATGTTGCAGACCTTGGAAATAATAGTAATTTGGCCATGTCTTTTAGTTCTCATAATGATAACTCTTCAAAATATGCCTCGTTAGTTTTGGGTAGGGACCTTTACCTCCTTATGTGCCACTCACATCCTTGGGTTTGGTCATCCTTTGGGGGACTCAGATTTGTCAATGCAAAACATCCCTGGCCGTCAAAGGCGGGATGAAAATCGACCTTAAAGCACACTCAAAAAATAGATTCCCGAGATGTGTCTTTGGGTTGACAAATGTTGATTTATGGGGCCCTTAAAGCAGGTGTAAACTCTTCCTTGGATCATCCATGAATATTATGTCAGCTAACATTGGGGGTAGACCCCAAAAAATCACCCTTCAGTGGTTCTTTGGGTAGGAATTACCTGATATGGTGTTATTACAGGAGACGATGGGAAAGTGCAATTCCATTATTGCAAAGTTAAGAAAATTTATTCCACGATGGGAATTTATTGGTATTGATTCAAAATATCTATCAGGGAGCATCATTATTGGCGATTCTTAGTCTATTCCCCTTATCAATTGCTATTTTGTGCATTCAGGTTTGGTAATGGAGGTAGAGTGCAAAGTATTGGAAAAAATCATTCGGTTGTGCAATGTTTACAAACCTTACTTTGATCAGGAATTGTTTTGGGGGAATTTACTAGTTAATAAATTTGTTTAGTTTGAGGATATCATTATCAGTGGTGACCTAAATTTTTTAATTTGTAGAGGAGAAATTTGGGGGGACTCAGTGTATTTTCTAGATAAGAATAAGTGGCACTAGTGGATGTATAACTAACAATTCTTAGTCCTATGTGGAGTAATAATAGATCATGTTTGATTGTTTTCCATAAGAATTTGGACCATTTCTTGGTTCACCATAGACTTTTGCAGAACGCTGTAGTTTACATATCTTGGGTTGGAAAAGGTAAATGTTCACATAATTTCTCGATTTATCTTGAATTAGACACTTCAAGGGGATGACCAAGGCCCCCCTTCAAATTTAATCCCGCTTGACTCAAAATTAAAGAGTTTTGTGCTCTAGTGGATGAAAATTGGGACAAGTTTGAACCAAATCTTAGTTTTGGGGCCTCGCGACAATTTGTTGGCTCCCTAAAAATTGAAGAATGTGGTGATCTGATGGGATATTGGGTGCATGAAAATGAGGGAATCCTCTTTTCTTAGAATTTATAAGGAGTTGGAACATATCTATGAGGGAGTTTCCTCGCGCTAGGCAGTTGGGATAGATATGGGCCATGTTCTTTAATTGGAAGAAGAACGACACAAAATATTCATTGATCAAGAAAAATAATGGAGGATGAAGAGCCAGGCGCGATGGCTCGAAGTTGGTGATTTGAACATAATTTTATTTCAGTGCTATGCAAATAATCATTGCAGTTACAATACCATCTGGGAGTTGAAGGATGAGGGTGGAGCTCCTATACATGATTTTCAAGATTTGGATTCCTTAGGTGTGCACCATTTTCATTCCATATTTCAATATCTTCCTCATTATAACATGGACATGACTATCAATCTTCTTTCATATTTTCCTTAGCTAGTTAGAGATGCTGAAAAACAATCCATTTTCAATGAGATCTCCAAGGAGGAGTTACAGAGAATGATCGACACCTTTTAGAGATGTAAGAGATGGGGGCCTATTGGCGCCTAATTGGAGACCAAGGTTCTCATAGTTTGCCAACAAAGACACCACTATAGTCTAGATAAATAGCATATTCAACCTTCTGAAAGGGAAGGAGGTATCACTTGAAGTGTTTCCGAGACTTATGTAAAATGGAGCAAGGTTGAAGAGAATGCAATGGTGGGAAGAATGCAACCCAGCCAATCAATCACTGGTTTTGGATGATAAACAACGCAGACACAGTCTAAATAGAATTACATAACACATACAATGATGCCTACTTCATACATGAACAAATCTACAGAGAGTAAAGTAATCAGACAGATCAACAATGGCATGTACGTAGTGAAGAGATCCAAGATGCATAATAGAGTCTTGCGCAAAAGAAGCATACACAGTTCATCAAGATACATACACCTTTTATCAAAATTTTAGGGGTCCAATAATCTCTTATATTCTTATAATTTCATAATATCTAATATAGAGTTCTGTTTCCATCTTGTACAAAGAAGATCATATCAAATACAAACTCAGTATATGGTTTTCCCGCAGCTGGTATGATCACAACACACATTTTCAGTATTTGTAGCTCTGAAATCAATACAACAGTTGAGAGAAACAAAAAAAACAAGAATGATAGCGATTCACAACCAAAACACATAATGACTCTTTAACTAACCAACTCTCTACTAAATTAATTCCAACTCGTTACATAACCCCTCACTATCGGATTTTTCCCACAGACTTCTTTCTTTCTTATTTATGGTGTTGTGCTTTCTTGATTCCTCCTTCTTCTGGAATTCTCTCGAATGTTTAAGCTTCTTCGACCATTCCATCCAGCTGGCTCATGTCTGTTTTCCACACTGGAATTCTAACACATCACTTTCCATTGGATTTCCACTGCATTTCTCTATTTTCCGCAAGTCATAGTGTAATGTCCCCAACCACCTAGGCTGGGCCACGCCACACAAGAATTTTCCGAACTCTGATACCATTTAAGTAACTGATATACTTATGCAATAACTCAGATTAATGTAGATAACAACATCTATATACAATTACAACATATACAGAAAAACCCATAAGAATAATTGAATAAATATTAACATAACACAAATTAACACACAATAAACACTTATCTTTAGTAAAAATAACACCAACTATGTGCAGATCTTTCACGTTCCTCCTAGCCTTAGACCACGCCGCTCATAAAATATCAGCAGTGGGTCACCCCCGAGATGGGGCTAAATTCCACCTAGTTAAAGGGTTTCTAAGCAGGTTAAGGTCTCTTTAATAACATACAAACTCAAACACATGTGAAAAATCAAACTAATAGCCTATAGTCCCTCATTCCCCACATGCATGTCCCACCATAAGAAGTGTGCCCCTTCTCTTCTCAACATTCCTTCTACTACCCCACTTCCCTTCCAGGGCTTCAACAATAGGTTGAACAAGAAGTCTCAGAGCCCTGTAGATACAGTTTGACACCTTGGGAAATAAATTCCCAACATTTCTCTCACCTAGAGAGAATGATCATGGGCCCAAAAACCCTCTTCTTTAGTGTCCTATGGCCTTGAAAACCCATTTCTTCAATGTCCTATGGGCCTGACAACCTACTTCTTCAATCCAGCTCCAAATCTAAACAAGGTCCTGGTACATGTACATGTACAGTACTAGCAACATGAAGGTACATATAACAATAGCATGGAGGTAGTGAGGTGCGAATAATGATGGAAATATGATCAAAGGAACTAAATTTCCCCAATTATATTTTCATGTTCCCAACTTGAAACTTGTCATGTTGGGAATTAAATTGGTTCCACATGGATTCCCTCACAGGATGATACGTTCCTCAACATAAGGACTTAGAATATATTTAAATATCCATACTTTATACTTAAAACAATTTTGGGAATATTAATAAAATATTCCTTTGGGCTTAAGACCCCTAGATTAGCCCCTTTCCCCAGACTCTTAGCCCCCCTTCCCATTTTGGTGGAGTTTATCCCCCCATACTCTTTTTTATGGCCGATCTACAACAATGATATGTTTTCATTAAAACTGAGTGTGATAGCATTTTACAAAAATAGGCTCACTGGCCTTTCAACTTGAGGCTCACCAACCTAATAGCCACACAGACACTCTGGCCTCAAAATAAATTCATACAAAGGTACTCTTGCCCCAAATTATTTTGGCTCATCATCTTATATGTACAATTACATTTATATTTACAATGGGGTTCGTCCTAGGGGTATTACATTCCCATCCCCCTTATTTATGCATTGTCCTTGGTGTAGTAGATACACAAATACAATAAAAAATCCAAAAGTCCTCAAACAAATGCAGACACTATGCCCGCATAGAATCCTCATGCTCCTAAGTTGCATCCTTAGCACTGTACCAGGCCCATTGGACCTTTACCAATCCTATTTCTCGATTCCATATCAACTTGACCATCCAATCCAATATGACTATTGGTTGAACTCAGAAGTCTCCTTCTTACTCCACCTAAATCACATTCCAATCAATGGCATGATTAACATTAGGTACATACTTTTTAAGCAATGATACACATAATACATTATGAATACACATTTATGTGGGTAAGGAAAGCATTTATGCTATAGGACCAATCCTATCCACGATTTCAAATGAACCACAATAACGAACTGCTAGTTTTGAACAATTTCCCAACTTCAAGAAACTTCTCTTTCCCTTTGATTTAAAAAACACATGGTCACCCACTTTTAAGTCTTTGTGAATTTTTACCTTATCAATATAAATTTTCTTCCTGTCCCGGGCAACCTTTAAATTTTGTTTTATTCTCACCATCCACTCTTCCATTTCCATGAGTAATTCTGGTCCAACCATTGCTCTGTCTGTTGACTTGTCCTCAATCACTAGTGTGTTGCATTTTTTTCCATAAAGTGCCTCAAATGGACTCATATTTATAGATTATTGATACCCATTGTTATAATAAAAATACACCAAATGAAAATAATCCTCCCATTTGGATGGTTTATCCATCACATATATCCTCAACATATCTTCAATCACTTGATTCACCTTCTCTATTTTCCAATCAAACTATGGATGATAGGTTGTGCTAAAGTTCAGATTGGTCCCAAATCCTTTAAATAATCCTTTCCAAAAATTTGATATAAAATTTGGATCTCTTTTAGACACATTTGTCTTGGGTATACCATGTATTTGAGAAAATTCTCTCATACAAATATCAACAATGTTGGCTTCCTTGTGAGTGAGCTTTACTGGAATAAAGTGGGCAACTTTAGTAAGCTTATCCACCACCACCATGATGAAATCATGCTTCTTGGTTGTTTTGGGAAGCTTGGTGATGAAATCCATTGTTACAACTTCCCATTTCCACTCAGGAATGGATAATGGCTATAACATACCAGCTGGGTGTATGTGCTTAGTCTTGCCTTTTTGACATTCCAAACACTTGGAAATAAAATCAACAACCTCTTTCTTCATACCTGGCCAATAATATTGTCTCTTGACAACTTTAATAGTCTTCTGGTAAACCAGGTGTCCAACATAAGGAACAATATGCATTTATTTTAATATCATATTTTTCAATCCTGAGAATTTGTCACATAAATTATGTGTCTGTAGAAAAGAAATTCATTATCTTTTAACTCAAAATGATAAATTTTCTGCTACAAAATACCTTGTTGTAATTTTGTCTTTATATCCATGTACTATAGATATGATTTTGCAGCCTCTAAAATTATGTCTTTCAAATATGATGTGTACATGCTAATGGTTGTATCATACATCTCATGCACTCTCCTGCTGAGTGCATCAACCACCTTGTTCTCTTTACCCTTGATATGCTTTATATCAAAGTCATATTCACTAAGGAATTCTAACCACCTATTTTTCCTGGCATTTAGAGTTGGTTGTCCAAGGAATTCTAACCACCTATTTTTCCTGGCATTTAGAGTTGGTTGTCCAAATAAATATTTCATACCACTATGGTATGTCCTTATCTCAAATATTTTCCCCATGAGGTAGTGCCTCCACATCTTTAAGTCATGCACTATGGCTGCCAATTCCAAATCATGAGTAGCACAGTGTCTTTCATGTTCCTTTATTTTTCTTGATTTGTAGCACACCACATGCCCATTTTGACTAAGAACTCCACCAAGTCCTTCTTTACATGCATATGTGCATACAATGAAGTCTTCATTTGTATCAACAATCCTCAATATTGGAGCACTAGTCAACAAATAATTCAAGTGTTGGAAACTTCTTTCACAATCTGATGTCCACTCAAATTGCACACCCTTATTTTGCAAGGAAGTGATTGGGTGTGCAATCTTTGAGAATCCTTCACTAAATCTTATGTAGTAACCTACAAATCCCATGAATGATATCACCTCAGAGACATTCCTTGGTGTTGGCCACCCTTCAATGGATTTTATCTTCTCTGGGTCCACTGCTATCCATTTCTTTGTAAACATATTCCCCAAGTAATGTATCTGCCTCTAATAGAATGAGCACTTTCTCAACTTTGCAAATAACCGATGTTTTGTCAATAATTGTAGCACCATACTCAAGTGTTGCTTATGATCTTCTTCATATTTTGAGTAAATAAGTATGTGATCCAAAAATACAATGACAAACTTATCCAGGTATTCTCTAAAAATACCATTCATTAAACACATGATGATAGTCGGTGCATTGGATAACCCAAATGGCACGACTGTGAACTCATAATGGCCATACCTTCTTCTAAAGGAAGTCTTGCTAATGTCTTCTTCCTTAATTATTACCCAGTGATAACCTGACTTGAGATCGATCTTAGAGAATACTGTAGAATATTTTAGTTGATCAATGAGATCATCTATCCTTGGTAAATGATACTTCTTCTTCATGGTTACCTTGTTCAACTACCCGAAGTCAATGCAAAGCCTCAAGGTTCAATCCTTTATCTTCACAAATAATACTAGGTCACCCCAAGGTGAAATACTTTAGCATATATACCCCTTCTTTAGAAGTTCCTCCAACTACATTTGAAACTCCTTCAATTTTGCTGTACTCATCCTATAAGGAGTCTTGGATACTAGGGCTGCTCCAAGCAATAGATTTATGGAGAAATCAATATCTCTCTTGGGTGGTAGCTCTATTATTTCTTTAAATATATCTTCAAACTCTTTTAGGAATGCATAATATTCGATACTTGGTACTTTATCCTTAGGTGCCTCCTCCATATGTGCTACAAATACTTGACATCCTTTCTTGAAGTTTTTCTTCAGCTGCAAGGAAAAAACTTCTCTGATGGTTAATTCTCTTGGAATATCATGAATTGTCCTTAGGTTATCTTCTTCATCCAAGCAGGTAAAATCCTTATTATAACAATCTAGAACAACATGATGTTGGTCCAACCAATCCATACCGATTAGGCATTCATATCAGCCCAAAGGTATGATATTCAAATCTACCCCTGCTCTTAATCCATTCATGTCTATTGGGCATACCTTAACCATCTCATTAATCTTCCTTTTAGCTCCTGTAGCTAGTTTCACCAACCAAGGTTTACCAAGCTTGCTTGTTGGTAATTGAAATATTTCCACCATCTTAGGATCTAGATAACTATGGCTAGCTCCCGAATCAATTAAAATAGAAATGAGTTGGTTGTTGATATTACCTTCCAATTCAATCATATGTGACTGAAACTCAACTTTCTTGTTATTTAGAGCTGCATAGATCCTAGGTACATTCATGCTTATGTCCTCCACTTTTTCATATTGTTGTACTTTGTGAACAATCCTCACTTTTTCACCTTTGTGAAGGCGATCTATGTACATATGATCTCCCCCACAACCCCAACATTGAATAGGTGGGTTCCTTGGTATTTTCCCCATTGTCTCGGTCATATTGGGTTACTTAGGAGCTGGTTTTCCTTGAGAATTATTTCAGAGAATGGTGCTTTGTCCCCTTCCTCCTCTGTTCCATATTTCTATTCTTCTTGTCTTCCCACACCTTTTGGAAAGTTGGTCTTCCTCTATGCTGATCATAAAGGAATTTATCTCTCCCTATGGTTTCCTCTAGTGTCTTGGGATCATCATATTGTATCTTATCATTGATAAATGATGGAACCCCACTCAGGTACCTTTGAATATTAACTTGGTCATCCTTGATGAAAGATACATATTTTAGCAGCTCTAAGAATCTCCTTTCATACTCATCTATTGTCATAATCCCAAGCTCGAGTTCAAAGAAATCATTCATCTTCTTATCCTAGTATCATTTGGTTAAGAACTTCTTTTGAAAATACCTTTTGAATTCTCTCCAAGTAACCTTTTTCTCATCAATGTTTTTCACTTTCACAAACTGATCCCACCACATTGATGCTTTTCCTTTGAGTTGATATATGAAAATTATTCCTTCTTCCTGTGAAGAGTAATTATGCAACTAAAAATAATTTCTCATGCCCAATAGCCATGAATCAACATCCTCATCCTTCTTGTGTTCACCATCAAATGTAGGTGGGTTGATTTTATTCATTTCTCCCTGTATCTCATCCACTCCAGAATTCTTCTTCTGCTTCTCGAGAGGGGATGGACTTTAACTACTATGCAATGTCCTAGTTGATTTCCTTGGGGAGTGATGGTGATGCCTACTAACACTTCTGGTTCTTCTCCTCTTATCATGAGACCAGAGACTCCCTGATTTTCTTAACACAGTTTCCTTATCCATATTCTTCTCTATTCTATCCAAGCTTTGCATTAACTTGATGTAACTCCTTCTTGTTGCTCCTTGGCTTTCATAAGATTCTCTCTATCAAATTTATAACTTTGGACATCCTTCTACAAACTTGTTATGGTCTCCACCAAGTTCATGCTTTCTTCCTTTTCATGTTCTCCATGCCCATTAGATTCTGTTACTACAACATCCACACTCATACCAAAAATTATGCCTTCATCTTCATAATTTTAAGTTCCTTAGGAATCATCCATGTCTTGGTTTACTAATCTTCGTATTGAATTCTGCATACATCGAATTATGTTATTTGTTTTGAAAAATGTGTATGCAACAGGATTTGTAAGGCTACAATAATTTAACAAATCTATCATTTTATACAACATTTTGTTCTTCATAATTTTATTAGAAATAATTTATTTATGATTTCTCATGAATTCTTAATATCTTTTTTTTTATATTATTGAGTGAATGCATGGAATCCGTTGTCCACGAATTGACATGACTAATTCTTGTGTCCCCCCTTCGAAATATTTTAGCAGGAATACTATTAATGTCATTTCAGGGAAGATAATTTCATTAACTCGAGCATCCTAGCTTTGATGCTTAGCCACCGTTTGATTATATTCAAATTAGATCTTGACCATTAAAATATTTCACCATGGGTCTAAGATATTTTATTTCTTCCCTTCAAATTCCGCGGTCTCCAAAATGCACTATCATATTCCAGTGCCCTTAAATTGCTACCATACTTAGAAGTTTTTCTTATGTCATTCATGTTATAACTTTTGCCTCCTCCAAAAGGCACCGTGGTGTTCTGACGTATCCATTATATAACTAAGTCATTTTATCTAAGATCCCATCATGGGTTCAAGATCATTTTCTTATGCTTCATCACCTCCGCGATATCCTTCACACCCACAAAGTCTTGACACTTAGTCAAATTTTGAAATTTTATTGCGGGTTTGTGTGATCCCATATTTCTTTTACTCTTAGATCTTACCGTGTTTTCATGGGACTGATAATTGGCCTGTCACATGGCTCCATATCACCTGCCAACTTTCATCCCATCCAATATGTACTTTCCACCATGGTAGTACATGTCTTTATTCCACCACATCAGATGACACGTGGCCTCCACATCATGTTGACATCATCATATGGGAAAAATACCCAAATTTTTCCAATTTTGCTTACTTCGAAAATCACCCAAATTCGAAATTTATTTCTCGAATTTCCATTAAAATTTGGAGATTTTAATTCTTGGTTCAATTCTTGCATTACTCATGAATTCTACAAGAATTTCCATATCGGAATTGGGGACTTTTCCCCAATTTTGCTTCAATTTTTTCATAGGCGCCATGATCACTCTGTAAACTAAAAAATTCAGCCATCTACAGGCCCATATTTTCCCCATTAGAGATTGAAATTGCTTATTTTTAATTACCGAGCTTGATTCTTCACATTATCCATGAGATTTTTCTCAATTTTACTGTAATAATTTAATCAAACAAGTTGTATACATACTCCAGAAATTAATTCTCTGTGAATTTTCTCTTCAACATTCTGCTAACTCGACCCATCTAAGCTTAATGTTGAAAACTAGACTCTGATACCACTTTGTAACGTCTCCAACCACCTAGGCTAGGCCACACCACACAATTTTGTTTTGAACTCTAATACCATTTAAGTAACTGATATACTTCTACAATTGCTCATATTAATGCAGATAAAAACATCTATATAGAATTACAACATATACAAAAAAACCCATAAGAATAATTGAATAAATTTTAACATAAAACATAAATTAACACAGAACAAACACTTATCTTTAGAGAAAAGAACACCAACTACATGCAAACCTTCCATGTTCCTCCCATCCTTATACCACATCGCTCATAAACTTTCAATAGTGGGTCACCCCTGAGCTGGGGCTAAATTCCATTTGGGTAAAGGGTTTCTAACTAAGATAAGGTCTCTTTAACAACATACAAACTCAGACATAGGTGCCAACTCAAACTAACATCATACAATACCTCATTCCCCACATGTTTTTCCCACCCCACAAAGTGTTCCCCTTCTCTTCTCAACATTCCTTCGACTTCCCCACTTCCCTTTTGGGGATTCAACAACATGCCAGAAAGGAAGTCTTAGAGCCATGTTGTTGTAGTTTGGCACCTTGGGAAATCAATTATGAACAATTATCTCACATGGAGAGAATTATCATGGGCCTGACAACCCACTTCTTCAGTGTCCTACAGTCCCGATAACTTGTTTCTTCAATGTCCTATGAGCCTGACAACCCGCTTCTTCAATCCAGCTCCAAATCTAACCAAGGTCCTTGTTGACGATTAAAATCGCAATGAGGATTTCGCCCGCAAAGTATTGCTAAATCCTATTAATTATAAGATAATAATATATATAATACTAGTAGGTGGGACCCCCTTGTAGGTTAGAGGATCCGATCTGGTTCTTATTTGATGTTTTTACTATTGTTCGACACTGCTTACATGATTGAGAATGATTGATGATCAATGTTGGTCCTATTCACGACATATGGATGAGGGATAATACATGTTTGTTCTCTTGCTCTAGACTCGAATGCCATGATGGCTTATGATATCTATTTTTAACTTTGCTATTTAGTCCTGGATTTATTACTTGTGAGACCTACAAAAGATACATGTTAGCAACAACAAATAAAGATAAATTGAAAGGAAATAAAGAAATATAAGAAAAAATGCAAAAGGAAGGAACTAGTCTATACTAACATGTTACACTATATGCATTAAAATGATCACTGTAAATCCTAGCTAACAAATCATAGCTATGCTATTTATTGAGTTACATGGAAACATAGTTGATATGCATTACTGTATAGTTGGAAATGGTAATATGTGATGTGGGTGGTGCTCTTGGCAATTAAGGGATATTGGTTTCAATGCATGGTTCAATTGGATGAATTAATGGATTAGTGGGCTGATGCGTACTAAGGAATTGAATGAGTTTGAGCATGGAGGCGACATGCATTTACTTTACATCACTCCTACTCCTTCCACTAGACACCACCCTAGTCGGGCTATTGTTCAACTGTGTTTTGCTATGGTTAGATTCCGACTTTCAAGCAAGGGAAGAACCGCTCAACCAAGCTCGCATTTTAAGGGGATTTTGGTTACATGCATGTCTTTTCTCCATCCATGAATCTGATCTGGTTATGAAATATTTTTTGGCTTGGGATGTATGGGTTTTTTCTTTCCTTAAGTATGGAAACTGTGTAAATTTGTGATATTTTTCTGGAATGAATCGTTGATGGTTTTCATTGCAATTATGGTTTAAGTCATAGTGTTATTGGTCGTTCTGAGTGTTAGCATCCATAAAGGCTCTCTGTCATCCTTTCTGGTTTTAGTTGGAGGGTTCCATTTGTCCTAGAGTCACTGGCTATCTCCACGCATTTGTATCACCATACCCAATCTTTTTCTTTTATGGGGTTTACTAGTTTTGAAATGCCTTGTCTCACTGCACATTGTTTCACTTGGGTATGGATTGTTCATGCTATTGATGGTTGCGCAGTGGGTTATATTGCTTCTTCTAGGTTCAGTTCCATATCAAGGTTGTTAGTTGGTTGATTGGGGGAGCCACGAGGGTTATACCCTGCGTGTTCTAAGTATTGTTACAAGGCCAAAATGGAGCCTTACGCCTTTGTTCATAGTCTCTCCTATCATGAGAATTGTCACCCTGTCTGCAAAATCATTGTGGTATAACCTATGTGTGCACCATTGGTCTCGAAGGTTCTCACATGATGATGAGATGCGAATCCATTCTCCTTATGTTGGTCTGTAGAGAAAACTCTTATTTTCTCAAGCCTGGGTTTTGATAGAGGGAATCGTAACAGCCTGTCGGGTATACTGTTGGTTGTTATGAGTTGTTGGGTATTGTCAATAATGTTCAGTTTCTAGATCGTCTCGGTTGATTATGTTGAAATTGGTGTTGGTTTTAGTATTTAGTCACTGCATTGGTTATTATGACAATCAAATTGATAACTCAACATGGTGATTTGGTTGATTGGAAAATTCGATTAAATGCACAACCATTGTCTCTTACATTGTAATTGTTGAATTGTTAACCCAACATTAGTTTACAAATTGATTAATGCACAACATTTCTTCATGTGTGATGCATGGGTATGTGTGGCGTTCCTACAACATGTTAAGTTGGGTAAATGATTTTTGTGATTATGTGTTTTAAATTTCCAAATGGGAGTATTGCAGTCATAGTAATTACGACAGGGCCATCCACTGTATATGTTGTGGATATTATTTGATTGCGCCATCATAGACGATCTTGCATTTTTGTTGAAAAGGTATGTGTATCCTACAACATTGTATGATTTGGAATGGTGATTGTTGATACTGTGTGTTTAAATGGAAAGACATGATTATTATATTAATAGTTTTGTCCACTGTGTATGTTTGATGAAAGGAACAGGTTTTGTGGCAGTATGATCCCATTGCAATTTAATTGCTAATTGGAATTGAGGGATGAAATAGGGCATGCTTTTGTGTCTGTGTTTGATTAAGGAAATATTTCATGGAAAGTGGTTGATTTTTTATGCCGAATAGAGTTTAAATAAATGATTGTGTATTCATTTGGAAATTGTTTTAAAACAATAAGTGGGAAAATGAGAAGAAACGTAACTCTTTTACATGCTGTTATGGAAGACATATTGTCTTGTTTTATGACACTGTGTTAAATATTTATTGATGAACAATGAGTAGGTTAATACACAGAGTTGATCCATTTTTACACAAGTATTTTTTAAAATTGATCATAGCGATCATTTGGTTGGTATTGGATCTTTTGCGTTGGATATAGAATGCTTTTATGGATCACTTGATTAATTTTATGAACAATATATGCTCTCTTTCCCTACCCTTATTTCACTTTTCGCTAATTACAACCCCATCACCTTCCCATATTCAATTACAGTCAAGAAGAGTTCTGTATTGAAGGGGTTTGAAATCACAGTTTCTTGGTTGGATAAGAGTGTATCTTCTTTGGTTTGCATTACATTTGATTGTTTGTTGTCTTTGAGTAGTAACCATGTTTCTTTCCCCCTCATTTTATCATGTTTCACTCAATACAAACCCCTCGCATATCCCGGGACCTTTTGTTCACCCCCTGCTCATTGACAATAGTTAAACAATTTATAAGGATTGGATTGCATGAGTCTGATATGTTGATGAGCCAAAGTCTATTTCATATTTTACAGAGTTGTCATGTATGGTTGTTAAGGGAACTATTTTCTAATCAATTATGCATATAGGAATGAGATTTTCAAGAAAAAGGTTGAAAACCGAGGCCTACCATGCCCTTGACAAAGGGAAATCCACTATTGCTCCTTCCCCATCTTCAAATGATTATGATAAATCGACATCCTCCCGCATGAAATTGAGGGACGATTGCTCGCATGTGATCAACAAGATTAGGCCTAAGGGGTCAACACAACCTAAGGAAAATTTAGAGAGTTTAAAGGGTGATCGTAGCAACAAAGGAAAGATTGCCTCACAGACTGGAAAATATGGATTTTAAGTTTTATTTATTTATCTGTTGTTGAGAACAATTGACTTCAGATTTTGGACACCAGGATTTTTGGATATATTGGTAATATAATTATTTTTTGAAAATAACTTCAAATACCAATGAGATAATTTGTCAAATATGAATGTGATGATGGGAGTTACAAGGAGGGGTGTTTTGTTGAATTAACTAGTTATGTTATGATTGTTAACAACTAGAGGGAGTCACAAGGGGTCCCACCTACTAGTTATTATTTGTTTAAAACCCTTATTATGATTTATTACTTATCCCCCTTAACTAAAAAGTTGGTTGAGTTTTTAGTTAACTTAACCAATGAAGTAGTTCAACTATTTCAACCAATTCTAATTTGTTTAAAGTCTAAAGGAAAGGGAGGAACAAGGGGGGATAGAAGGAGAAGCATACTAAGTTTTGATCTTTGAGTTTATGCTGAGATAGTTTAGTTTTCATTTATTCCTTGATTTATCACAAGCCTAATTCTTTTTTATGATAGCAGGGTCTTATTGTAGACAACAAGATTTAGGGCTGAATTACATCATTCAGAGACTTGTTTTTCAAAGGTGTTGATCTATCTTTGATAGTCTGTGTAGACTTGTCTGTTTGTGAATTAGTTTTCATGACCGACAAAGGCTATTGTGTAGAGTCAAGTGGAAAATAGCCTCTGGCAAGCTGATCCAGATTTTAGAGTTCAGTTTTTGATTTCCTGTCAGAGATCCTTTTGTATGTTCCACCGGGGATGTCTAAGTTTGACTTTGGTCTGAAATTTCTGCATGAAATTTTGTAAAAAGAATGACTCTTTGGTGAATTGGAATGAAATAAAGGATTTATTTATGTCTCATCTATCTTGATTACCATCTTGGTTTCTTTACTTCTATATCTACATTTATTTCAACAACTATTATATTTAGAAAATCACTTTAAAATGAATTTTCCAACAAGCTTTTATTTGTAAAAAAAGACTATCCTAAGCACTTGTAATCAATAATTGTGAGTTAGGATTTTATTTTTCATGGCTATAAACCTAGGGTGACATTCCCATCTATTTTTATTTAGCCAAACAAAATCTGAAAATGCTTGAGTAAGATCATTTCATATCTTTTCCTCAACATTTATTTGGCAACCATACTGGGGAGATCTTCAATATCTCTTTGGTTAATTTTTACGATACATCTATTTTTTATGATATTTGATTCTTTGAATGTTTCATTTCTTAATGATTGTACCTATTGTAAGGCAGCCCAATATTGAGCCCGGTCTTCAAGATCAAACCAACATTGCTTTGAATCTGTTTAACACCATTTTAGACACTGCCAACACCCGTGTTGAGCTTAATCATTCATGGGCAGCAATTGAACAAGATATTAGTGCTCAAGAACGATTGGAAGCTATATGTAGACAACCTATAAATAAGCAGTAACCTTCTTGTTTCTTCAGTTATGGCCTTTCTTTCATGTGCTTAGACTGTCGTGTTTCTAGAAGAAGAAGAGGCTTATCACTTGAAATAAATCCTATTGCTGAAATAGGAAGAAGGAATGTTGTGTTATCTACCCAACAAAGTGCTCTAAGGAGAAATTTTTCTGATTCATCCAATTCGTCTTTCTTTCCCTCATCTATCATCCACAAGATGGCATCTGGTGGTGGCTTTGGTGGAACGGGAAGTGCTTCCTCTTCTCAATATTCATCTTTGTTAGTGATTGGTAGCTTATATAGCCACCATATCCCTGTTCATTCTACCACAAATCCCACCAAAGTTATTAAAAAGCATGGGCTTTTTCAGTTTGAAGAAGATGCCACAACCACACCATGGCATGTGTCCTCTCCTTTTAACTTAGTACCTGCTACGCATCCACTTCCTAAGTTCAAGGAGCATCTTCCTAATTTCTCAAGAAATAACACTGTCACTATAAACGAACACCTGGTGACATTTTATAATGCTTGTCATAACATAGGACCCGATGAAAATGATACTTGCATGCACTTATTTGTCAATTCCTTGGAAGGAAAGGCTGCAGCCGATTTCTTTGACCTTCCTCCTAAGATTCTGTCTACTTGGGAGGATTTAATCTATTGGTTCAGATCCACTTATGGGCAAACTAAAATCCCAACCAAGAATTTACGAGAATATAATAACATCACCTATAAGGATGGTGAGACCATCAAGTATTTCAACTTGTGTTTCACTAAGCTATACAATCAGATCCCTAAACTCATTCAACCTCATAACCAATCCTCTTTCATGCATTACTATAATGCATTGCCTTCCCCCTACCATCATAGGCTTGAAGAAAAATCCATTGATAATTTCAGTTCCTCTCTGCATACTTGTTCAAAGTATGAAGAACAACTTGAAATAACAAGTCTTCCCCAGGGATAATCAGTTAAACAAATGGATATGTCCGCCCTATTAAAGCTAGTACAATATATTAATAATCATATGATATAATTATAGCGAAATGAAACTGTCTCCCCTCTCACCCCTGGAGCTTCATCCTCTTTTGGACCCCCTTATAGAAATCCAATTGAAAATAATTTTCAGCCTAAAACTATCTTGCCTCGAAGTTGGTGTAACTTTTGCAAGGAACACCATGAGGAAGCCACATGTGAGGTAAGGAAGAGTGCCAGAGATAAGATCTTTGGTAAAATACTGGAAACTACTATCGCTGTCCTAGATTTTGCAGAGCCAGAATATGTCATGATCATAAATACTAGGAAAAAAGTCTATGCTCCCAAAGACAAATTTGATCCTCCCCACAATTCTTCTAGCCCAAGCTCATCCTTTCCCGATTCTACTGTTCAGGTTCCTAAGGTTCTTGACAGTCAAGGAATAACCTCTCCTCTCCCCTCTTCCAAGTATAATATATTGAATCAGTTTTCCAACATCAAAGCAGATGCAACCGTTCTAGACATGGTTTTCGTCCCTGAACAAGAGATGCATCTGAAACGATTCATGGAAGGAAAATCTTCCGTGGTAGACAATCTTTCTGAAGAGGTAAATGAAGAGGATTTGTTTGTAAATAAAGTAGGTGTACATAGCTTTAGATACCCTGTAAAAAATCCCCCTTTTTATATTTCTGTAAAAATTATGGATAAGATCGCCCATTGTTGCCTCATTGATGGCAGTTCGGGCCCAAGTGTGATGTAAAAGACTATTATGGAAGATCTAGTCTTGTCTTGTACAAATGAAAATGCCAGAAGCATGCTCTCCTATAATAGTCTACAACAAAAGACCATAGGTGAGATTAAATATGTGACCTTAGTTTAATGCGCACACCCTGAAATAAGGACAACCCTTAGTATTCATGTAATCGATATGCTTGTAAGCAATTACTCAATTATCTTGGGAAGAGATTAGCAAGCCTTAACAAGTGGATACCTCTCTCTCGATGGGACACATTTATCCATGCCTCAGAATGGTAAGAACATTATAGTCCTTAGAGAGGGAAGGATTTCACCCTACATAGAGAGTGTTCCACAACCTAATGTAACCTATATCAAAGAGGACCTAGGGGTGTATTCCATCTTTTCTGAGGAGGATAACATCCCCATAGAACAAATTGATTTATATGATGGTATGTGGCACATGCACCTTGATGGTTCATGCTCTAATGAGGTTAATGGAGTTGGCATTATCTTAATTTCTCATGTAGGAAAGATCCATAACTTTTCTTATAGGTTAGAGTTCGCTTGTACTAACAATGTTACTGAATTCAAAGATTTATTATTAGGCATTGAAAACACCTATAATCTTGGCTGTGGTCACCTTGTACGTGGGGATTCCAAGATTGTTGTGAACCTTGTACGTAAAATTTACTCTCCTAGCAACAAGTTGATGAAACAATACACCCAAACTGTTTGGGCACTTATCTCGAACCTTTTATCTTTAAACATCACTCATGTTAAGAGGGAGTTAAAATCGATGGTTGATCGGTTAGCTATTTTTGCAGCCTCTCCTAATCGATAAATTATTCCACACAGACCTGATTGTACTTTCCAATCTCTGTATTGTCCACATATCCTTGAAAATATAGAATATTGGTAGGTCTTCCCTAACAATGAGAGAATTTGTGATTTTATTCAAAATGAACCTTTTAAGCCTAAGGAGATTATATCCATAGAAGATAACAAGATTCCTAAGGGATTGTGATCAAAATCTGGACTAGGGGCCAAATTTTAGCTCAAAAATCAACGTTCTCAGAATTGCTTCAAAACGAACATGAGAATAGGCCTCGTTGTCACGAATCCAACGCAATTCGTTTCGTCTCAAACAAACGGTGGGAGAGAGAGATATCACAATCTGTTCGGAATGTCAAACAGGCAAAATGAAGGGATGCTGACTGTGCAGTCCATACAGGCTGACGTGGCAGAATCCATATGGTGACATGGTAGTGAAGTATTGCATGATAATTGGTTGAATGGGAGATCGACACGTGGCACTGTTTGGGCAGGTGATTGGGTGCCATGTGGCCCAATCATGGGTTTCCACATGGCACCCTAGCATTGGTTGATTGTTATATGTAAAATGTATTGGAGTCCATGGGGTTCGACCCCCGGACCTCTCCACCACATAAGCCTTTACAACATTCGCCCGACCGTTACACTGCCATTTGCTCCTTGTTACATAGGTGTGTTTAAATTTATTTGAATTAGCACTATGTAATGAATGGCAAGGGGGACGGGTCGGGGCTTAGCCCCTACCTGCGGTCTTGTTGATAATATATGTG
>CBVK0101646235.1:0-11156 GCA_900067695.1 Picea abies
CCCCTTTCCATTCCTCACTTATGAGATCATAAGTTTGGTATCATTCTCCATTTTGTAGTCCTCTTTCACCATTAGAAAGATTGCTTATATAGCCTTGGAGAAGCTTTAACCACTTGAGATATCCTTGGGGAAGTTGAGGATTTTCCTCCTTCAGTTGAGGATCCACCCTAGGATCATGGTTGGACTAGGGATTCGAATCCAACTACCTTCCAAGAATGAAAAGATGCTTCCCCCATTCATCTCAACAGCTTAACAACTGCCCAGAATAGGCAGCACTCCCTCAAAAGGATCATCAGAGCATTGTAGCGCTCCCTAGTAAGCTTTAGGGGGTGCCAGCGCTCTCAAAATCTATAGTGCTCCCTCAAAAGGGCTAGGGGAGCGTTATAACGCTCCCTGACAGTGTAAGGGGGAGCGTTGGCACTCCGAGATAGTGTAAGGGGGAGCGCTCCTCTCCAAAAACTCAGTTTTTGAGGTGCCTTCAGATGGAAAAAGGTTTGCAAGCCTGTTGACTCATTTCTCCTTTTCCAAATCAAATGTTCGAGGAGTTTCAAGTGTCCTCCTCATGTCGTTATAGGCACGACACAGGCATCATGGCAGTATGATTTGCTTGACACTTGCAACACTTGTGAGCAACATGCGACACTTGCGACCTTGTGAGGAAAATGCGACACTTGCAACCTTTGTAATGATGACACTTGCAACACTATCAAAGTGAGTAATTTTGACGTGTAACAGTCGTTGTTGGGGATGATTTGAAGACTTTTCCCTGGGATTGAATGACACAACATACTAGTCCTAAAGGTGCATTAGAACTTAGTATCCTGAATATTGCATATTGCACCTGGCGACTCCATTGTTTCAGCTCTGGCACCTAAAGGAAGACATACGAGATCAAATCC
This sequence comes from Picea abies, assembly GCA_900067695.1. Lineage (NCBI taxonomy): Eukaryota > Viridiplantae > Streptophyta > Pinopsida > Pinales > Pinaceae > Picea > Picea abies. Next base: position 900 of record CBVK0101646235.1, read on the forward strand.
ACAACTACCTTTGGTTCCATCTGAGGCTGACCCAGAGAAAATAATCAAGAAGGGGAAAGCTTTTCTAAAACATTTTCATGTTGCTGCTACAAGTTCTTCTGGTCAGTTGCCAGATTCCACTATTGATACTCCAATTGTGTTATGAAGTAAGATTTCTTTACCATTTGCTGAAGTATCTAAGAAACTTGATTTTGAAGAGTTTCCTATTGAATACTCTTCCTTTGAAACTGAATTGAAAGAACAAAACATTGACAATTTCTCTTCCCCTGACATTGAAAAGTTTTTTAGTCTTGATAGTTTTGAAGATTTCCCTACTTTAGGTTTTGCTACACCCCTTTCTGTTAAAACATTTGTTGCCAAAGAAGTGGAAACTTCATCCCCTTTTCATACCTTACCATCTTCTTCCAAGACTCAACCCTCTGCTGTGAAAACTGAAGCCCCCCCTTCATACTTTCCTTCTTCTCCTAATCTGCACACAATCAAGTCTCCTTCTCCTTCTTGTTCACCAAGAGGTCAAAATCAAATGGCAGATGTTAACCCTACTGCAAATAGGATGGATGCTATATTGGCTGCAAGATACGCTCCTCTAGTCTTACCTCAGCCAGTGAATCCTCTCCCTCCTGGATATTATTTGAAATACTTGCACAAGTTTATGGGAGAAGAAGATATAACAGTTGAGGAACATCTTGCTTCTTTCTACAGCTATGCAGATAAACAAAATATTGAAAATGAGGATGTGTGGATGAGGGTTTTCGTCCAAAGCCTTTTTGGTGAGGCTAGGAAGTGGTTTAGGGGTCTGGCCCCTGGATCCATTATTGGTATTGAAGCATTGGATGAAGCCTTCTTGAGGCACTGGGGGGACAAAAAGGACTTTTTGTACTACATCACCAAATTCGAATCCCTAAAAAGGAAAGAAGGAGAGTTTGTCTTTGACTTTTCTAAATATTTAACAAAATGTACAACAAGATCCCTGATGAGATAAAACCCACTGAAAACTCTGCAAAAATTACTTATCCCAGTGCATTTGACCCCAAATTTTGCCTTCGATTGAGAGAAAGAAGATCACTTTCCTTAGTTCATATGCAATATGCTGCCTTGGAGGTAGAATCCAATATAGTGGCATCATATAAGCTCAGGGGGAAATCTGATAGGGATAGGAGAAAAAATAGAGCCAAAACTTCAACTTCTGATTCCTCTGTTGTCCATTCTCAAGTAGATGAGCTGGCCAAATTAGTAAAATATCTTTCTACTAAAATTGAGAAGTTAAAATCAGAAGGGAAAAAAACATATATAAAGTCTCAAAACACTAATAATAGAGTTAACTTCAGGAGACCAAATAATGCTCCCCAAATCTTTCCCAGAGATCCCAGGAATAGAGAGAGATATGATCATAGGGTACAAGCTCCTTTGAAAAATAATTTGGTTGTTGATGAATAAGAAGAGGAGGTAGAAGTTGATGCTAAGATTCACTACTTAGGTGACACATCCCCATCCCCACACTTGACTCAATCCTCTTATGAGAAATCTTTAATGGATATTCAAATAAATGAATTAAGTAAGGGAGATAAAGCAAAAGAAAATGCTAGTAGATATAATATGATATCTAAGAAGAAGGAAGAAAAAACTGATCCCCCTAATTAGCCTGCTCAAAGAGAAGATTTTGTCAAGGCTGTGACAATGAGAAGTAAGGAAAAAGACTCTCAAAGCCCACAAGTTCTAATCAGAAATCCTTTTACTGAAACCAAAGAGATCTTGAAACCTTCTTCTTCCTTTAGTTTTGAGAATGAGATCCAGAAAATAAAGATCCCTGTACCTTTTTTGGAATTGATAAAAAATGAAGAATTTAAAAAATATCTATCCAAAATGCTACACCCTGAGTCATCTCTAAATGCCACTGATTCAATAAATATGCAAGATGAAAAACTAGCAGTAATTTTAGGTTCTTTGATAGAAGATAGAGACGATTCATCCCCACCTTTCTATACCTCACTGAGTATACATGATAAGGTGTTGCACAATTGTCTTATGGATTCAGGGGCATCCCACAATATTATGCCAAAATCTATTATGGATGAACTTGGGTTAGAAATCACAAAGACTTACCATGAATTATATTCTTTTGACTCTAGAAAAGTGAAGTGTATTGGAGTCATTAAGGATATGGTGGTGACCTTATTTCATGGCCCATGAAAAGTATACTTATTGATATCGTAGTTGCTGATGTTCCCCCCAAGTTTGGCATGCTCTTGTCAAGATCCTGGATAAAAAGACTTGGGGGAACCTTCCAGATGGATCTCTCTTATGCTACTATTCCTGTTTTTGGGGGAGAGAATAGAAGACTTTACAGGGAAGCTCAATTGGCTTACATCATTAGTGATGAAGAAAACCCCACAAATCACCCTGTTTTTTATTTTGATACAGATCTGGGATCTAGCATTTTGCAACTCATTGACACTCCCGAAGCCCCTTTAGAAATCAAAAAACAATCGATTACCTTTTCTAAGGAGCCTCTTCTAACCACTTATGTCTAGAAGATGTTCTTTCATGGAGCCTCTTCTAAGGAAGTTGTTGGTGCTAGGGTGGTCTTTGTCTCACCAACTCAAGAAACTATATCTTTGTCATATAAACTAGAATTTGAGACTACTAATAATGTGGCAAAGTATGAAGATATTGTCTTGGGGTTGAGGGCTACTAAATACATGGGGATATAAGAGCTATCAGTATTTGGGGATGCTATATTAATAGTCCATCAGATTAAAAATCTTTATCAAACAAAGCACCCTAGGCTTAGATCTTACAGAAATCAAGTGTGGGATTTGGTGGACAGTTTTTTCTCTTCTTTTAACATATCATTCATTTCTAGAGAAGATAATACCATGGCTTATTCTTTCGTTGTATCAGCAAGCAACTTTAGAATTCCTATACCACCCAAGATCAAGTATGATGTAGAAGTCAAGTACAGACCTTCTATACTGGAAAATCTAAAATATTGGAAGGTGTTTGAAGATGATTTAGAGATTAAAAATTTCCTCGAGAATGTTGATGAGTTTTCTTCATTACACATTGATCATAATCATGATTCATAAATTACTCCTCATGCCGATGTTTTCCTCAATAAAATTGCTAATCATCATATTGTACAGCTACCTAGAAATCATATTCTAAAAGGACTAGGTCCTTTGGAAATATTATTTGATGGGAATGATGTGGTAGTGAAAGGGAAGGTATCCACTGATGATGATGATATAGCTGAGTGCAATTTGGGCACTGAAAAGAATCTGAAATATGTCTAATTGTCAAGTAGCCTATCATAAGAGAAGATGGTATAATATACTAAGTTGTTGAAGTAATTTGCTGATGTATTCTCTTGGACTTATGAAGATATCAAAGCTTATGACACAATTATTATAGAGCATAGGATTCCATTAAAAGAAGACACCAAACCCTTCAGGAAAAAGTTGAGTCAAATCAATCCTATGTTGCTTCCTGTCATGGAGAAAGAGGTAAAAAAGATTTTAGATGAAAAAATTATCATTCCTTTGAGGTATTCTGAATGGGTGGCCAATTTGGTCCCAGTAAGAAAAAATAATGGAGAAATCAGACTTTGCATTGATTTTCAAAATCTGAACAGAAGCTCAAAAAAGGATAATTACCCTTTGCCCAAGATGGAGCACATATTACAGAAGGTGACAGGAGCAGCCAGGATGTCCATGGTTGATGGTTTTTCCAGGTACAATCAGGTCTCTGTTTTTCCAGAATATAGAGAGAAGATGACCTTTACCACTCCTTGGGGTACATTTATGTACGCCAAGATGCCCTTTGGTTTGATGAATGTAGGGGCAAATTTTCAGCGAGCTATGGACATATAATTTATTGGGGAGAAGGACAATTTTTTTGTTATCTATTTAGATGACATAACAATGTATTCTCAGTCTGATAAAGAGCACTACGATCACTTAAGAAAGGTTTTCTTGAAATGCAGAAAATTTGGCCTCTCTTTGAATCCGAAAAAATCATTGTTTGCCATGAAGGAAGGAAATTATTGGGGCATATCATGTCATCTGAAGGGGTAAGGATTGATTCCAATAGGGTTGAAGCTATACAAACATTGTCACTCCCTAGATCCAAAAAAGAGGTTCAATCTTTTCTGGAAAAAAATAATTTTTTGAGAAGATTTGTGTCAAAGTTTGCTGAGTTGGTTAAGTATATCACAACCATGATGAGGAAGGGTAGTGAAATCAAATGGACTGCTAAGTCCCATGATTCTTTTGATCAAACAAAGAAAGCCTTGACTGAATCCCTCGTTCTTGTCAGCCAAGACTACTCCAAGGAATTTCTTATTTTTTCTTTTGCCTCTTTTGATACAGTAGTAGGAATCCTATTGCAGAAGAACACTTAAGGCTTAGAGCGGCCCATATCCTTTTTCAGCAGGGCATTGAGAGATGTTGAATTAAAATATGACATCATGGATAAGAAAGCCTATGCATTGGCTAAAGCTCTTAATTCCTTCAGAGTTTATGTCCTGCATTCAAGAGTTATTGCTTATGTCCCATCATCTGCTGTAAAATAAATTCTTATTCAGCCTGAGATAGACAAAAAAAGGAGCAAGTGGATTGATAAATTAGTTGAATTTGATTTGGAAATTAATCCTACCAAACTGGTTAAAGGTCAGGGTTTAGCGAAGCTCTTGGCTGAAACAAATTTCTCAGCATTGGGGGTGAATTTCATTCACTCATGTTCATAAAATCAGTAGGCTGAAACAATTGATAGAGGTTCTCAAATCATCTCTGCATTGGAAAATTGTAGCTGGTACAAGGACATTATAGTTTTTTTGCAAAATTTACATCCTCCAAGTGGTATGGAAAAGATCAGGGTGAGATCCTTAAAACTCAAATCAATAAAGCATTGCCTGATTGATCAAATTTTGTATTGGAAGGATCCATTACGAGTGCTTTTAAGATGCCTAGACCCCCAAGAAGCCCAAAAGATTATGTCTTATTTTCATGAGAGTCTATGTGGGGGGCATCATTATTAGAGAACCACAACATACAATATCCTCAGGGTTGGGTACTTCTAGCCTAGTTTTTTCACTGATGTTTGTGCTAAGATCAGAGCCCGTGCTAAATGTCAGAAGTTCTTTGGAAAGAAGCAACTTAAGTCTTTTCCATTAAAGCATGTGGCATCTTCAGGACCTTTCCAGTAGTGGGGCCTAGATTTTATTGGGGAAATTCATGGACCGCTTCTAGTGGTCAACATAGATGGCTCTTGACTGCTATAGATTAATTTAATAAATGGATTGAAGCTATTCCTACATGGAATGCTTTCCACAAAGTGATCATTGGTTTTTTTTAAGACATTATGGCAAGGTTTGGGTGTCCCGACAGAATCATCACTGATAATGTTGCATCTTTCAAGGATGAACCATTGATTCAATTATGGGAATAGTTTGGGATCACTTTGATTCATTCTACCCCTTACTACCCTTAGGGAAACGGGCTTGCAGAATCCTCAAACAAAAGAATTATAAAGATTATTAAAAATCTATTAGAGGACAACAAAAAGGCATGGGACTCAAAACTCAAATTTTCTCTATGGGATGACAGAGTGACGGTAAAGAGGTCGTTGGGACTTTCCCCTTTCCAGCTGGTGTATGGAGTTGAGGAAATTTTTCTTTCTCGGCTTGCCTTACCTGTGGAAAAATTCTTCCAAGATTATCAAGGGGAGCCTGATCATATGATCAAAAGGATTCAGCTGCTGGTTGAACTGCAGCAGACTCGGGAGCAGCTTGTAGACAAAGCATATGATCATCAACTAAATATCAAGTAGGCATTCGACAAGAAGGTGAACAAAGAGTATTTTCAACTGGGTGATCTGGTGCTCAAGTGGGATACACCGAGACAAGATAAAGGCAAGCACGGTAAATTTGAAGCTTTATGGATCGGTCCTTTCAAAATCTCCGAGGTATTCTCTAATAACACTTTCAAGTTGCAGAATATGGAGAATGAAGAGGTTTTTGGTGGCCTTGTCAATGGGAATTTCTTGAAAAAGTACTTTTCTTGAGCCTGGAGTGGCTCTTCATATCATTGTAAATATCGTTTTGTTTTATTTTTGTTTTAATAACTGACCCCATAGCCCTAGGATAAGGCACTAAATCTACTCATTCTTGGCAGCCCGCAGGGGACAGGCCATCCCATGTGGAGCCAATGTTATCACACTAAATTGTCTTGGGTTTTTAGTTTGTTTTTATCCTTTTTAAGCCTTAGATTTTAATTTTTTAAGTTTCATCCTTCTAAAGTTTATGTTTGTTAGGTCCCCTTAGATAAATAAATTTTTGGTTCATAGCTCTAGTTTGATCCTCAAATTGATTTTTGGAATTAGAACCTTATTAGTTCATGACTTAAATTTTGGACCCCTTCATGATTTCTCACTAAGATTGATCACTCCCCTCCCATGACTAGATCAATGCGACACACCATTATCCTCACTCATGACCTTGTGGGTATGCCTTGTTGTCCTTGCTTACCTGTCCAATCATTTTTTAAATTGGAGCGTTGCCCACTCATCAGGCAGTTCTGTAGTGCCTTTCCTGTTCATCATGATTTCCACCATGAGTTATGATTACCACGACTGATGTCATGTTCCTTGTTTTCAGTGCCAGGAGTTGGTTAAATATACCTCCAAGATCTCATATTTATGAGCCCTGATAATGGTTTATGATTTGAAAATTCAAGAATGTTGCGCTGCTCAAACTCATAGTTCTGACAAGCCGACAACAGTGTGACCAAATCTGATATTGAGATAGATTCAAGGGTTGAAAAGTTCGTGACTTCATTTTGAGATTTCACTGAAGCTTGAAACATGTGTCTACTCCATAGGTATCCCATTTTGCCTTCTGTGCACATTAGTTTTCACAAAGAATTAATGCTCAGAGTTTAGTTTATTGGGCTTGCACAATGTAAGGGAATCATCTTTGCATCATATCCTTATCTCCTTCGTTTTCAAACCTATGACCTTAATTTTCTTGTATCAAATTCTGACTACATCTGCTTGCCATAGCTACTAAGGTTGAAAACATATAAATAGTCTATCCTCTGCATACGCATTGCGCTACCCAGAGGCGCTGCTTAACCCCTCTGTGTCTCCCCTTCTTCCTTTCATTCTTTGAGTTAAGTGTTTTTACCCAACTACAAAGGGCCAATTGTAGATTACCCCCTCACCATCCAAAATCTCAATACCTATACAAATCGAAGGGTGGGATTCTCATAGTCAAAACATGGCTTACTAGCACCAGTCTATTTTAAAAAGGTCAACCTTGTACATTTGAAGCCTGATTTTAAGTCTTCCTGGTGACTGAGGTGACTGAAGCCTCTATATCAGCTGCAACAGGAATCCCTATTACAAGTGAAAAGAGGTTCAAAGCCATGGATTTGAGTTCATCCTATGCCAAAGATATCTTTAAATCCGAACATCAAGCTAGTGATTTGTCTAAAGGTGTGCCAAGAAGTCAGTTGATTGAACAATTTGACAAGATCTTGAAGATCATCCAAATATATTTTACATGTGAAGGGAGAATTAACACATTGTACCAGTACCATATAAGGCTTTTGCTTCATTTTATTGGTAAAGTTGAAATGAATATCCCCTATTATTTGTTAAGGATCATAGGTAAGATGTGAGACAGGATTCAATCCAAGTCTAAGGATGTTGATTCTAGCCTTTTCCACTCTGGATTGATCAAAATGCTAATCTCTGAGGAATTGGGTAAGAAAGAGATTTCATGGGAGCATTTTGTTGTTACTTCTCACTTCAAGTTGCATATAGCATCTACTCCTCAATCAAATAATGCAAGTCCTTTATCACCCAACAGTGTTGTTAAAGTAGGGAGAAATAGGAAGAGAAAGGGTAGAGCCCCTGTTCAAGTTTCAGAGGTCAGCAAGCAGGTCACAGGAGCTGAAGAGGAAGCTTGTCCTTCCCCACAAAGAGATTTTTCACCACCTCCTCCACCAGGATTAGAAGAGGTTCCTTCTTCTAGAAAAAATACATCCAAGAAAGGGAAGAAGCTACACTTCCCCTCCTCTCCACTAGTAGTCAATACCAAGGGAAGAAGACCTTTCACAAGATCATCAATTCCTAGGGAAGTTGTTGAAGAACAATCTCTACCAGAAATCCCTGTACAAAAGAAAAGGGTAAAGGCATTGTAGAGCCTATGGAAAGAAAAGAGGAAACCCCTGTGTAAAAGAAGAAATATAAAAGAAAAGCCACCAAGAATCTTGATGAAGTAGACAAGAAAATTCCTATGCATTTGGAAGAGGACATCGAGAAAAATCCTATTGAGACCGTACATGCCACTACTCCACCTGATAGTCTGACATTCAAAATATTAATCAGGCAACTTAGGGATGCAAGAAAAGAGGTGGCTTAGTTGAAAACATAGGCCATATCTGACAGGGTGAAAATAAAAGAGCTCATGGATGGCTACAACCATACCCTTGACTTGGCAAGGTTTGCAGCAAGAAAGGCCCATCCCCTTCATAGGCAACTCCAAAAACTTTATAGGCAGAATAGAGGTTTTCAATCCCAGAACAGGAAACTCAAGGCAGAGTTGCAACATTTTCGAGATGAAGTAGCTCAGAGAAACTTGCAAGAATTGGTTGAAGCTTCTATTGAGAAAGAGACATCAGTAGTCAAGGAGAGCATAGCCCCATTCAAGAAGTTTGTCATTGCTAAAAAGAAGAAGCCTATCAAAGATAACAAGAAAAAGTCTGTTGTGCCAAATGAATATCCTCCTTCTACAAGAAAGAGTGTGAGGTTAAGTGTCAAGGTAACAAAATAGTTGATGAAAGGTGAGCCCCATTTTTGAGGATGTTTCCTTTTTGAGAGGGTAAATTTTTATTCAAATATTACCTATGCCACCTATACAGGATTCTAAGCGTTTAATTATCAGAGTTTTAGGCTTTTAAGAAAGTGCTAAGTCCCTCATTGGTAAAATGCACTACCTACAGTGTTGCCAAGTCACCTAAGTATAATGGGTTTGAAATTATGCAAGGCCACTACTTGCTCTTCACATGTTCAAGATTGGAGATGCTACATTTTTGGACAGTGCTACCTAAACCTGCACACAAACACAACATAAGTGGCGCTATCGAAAGTCTCTACGTAATATCTGGCAGAGAATAAAGTTTGCACATAGATGCAGTATAGTTGCGCTACCTAAAGTTGCTACCTAATATCTGGTAGAGAACAAATTCTGCACACAAACGCAGCATAGTGGCGCTACCTAAATTCTCTACCCAATATCTGGCAGGGAATAAAAAATTTCACACATACACAACACAGTGGCGCTACTTAAATGCACTACCTTTTCTACTTGTCCAATTGTGAAGTACGCTACTGACACTACTACCTAAAGAAGCTACCAATAGACACCAGGGATTTAGGAGGGCCAAGCTAACAACTTTTTGGTTAGCTGATGATGGAGAATATTGTAGAAACAACAACTGGCATCATGAGGACAACCATAGGATTTTGAAAGACACATGGAAAACAAGGAGCTACGCAACAAGAGGGAATCAAGACATCTTGAAGATTGGTTGGAATAGTCACCAACATTTTCCTATTTTATAGCATAGGTTGTTAATCAAGTTGTTAGATGAAATAAATTCTTAGATATTTTTAAGGGAAAGAGACCACCTCATACCTTGAGCTATTGCCTCTCTTTTGTTATAAATAGATAGATCGAATGGTTTAGTAGGTTCGGATGGTTGAGAAAGGCTCCCTTAGACTGCAATATTTTGATGAAGTGACTGTGATCTAGCTATGTATTGGACTTAAGACATTTTGGCTAATAGACATCAACTTCTCTTTCATCTTATTTGATTCTGATGCTAAATGTTCATGATTTGAATGATTCACATGGATGATTGTGGTGATGTTATGGTGGATGTTTGATCATTATATTATCATGATGTTTATTTAGCTTCCTTAGTTTATGAGTTCAAGAAGATCTTGTGTTAAGAAACTTTCTTCCTTAGGATTTTGTAGACCTGATGTTTACAGTAGCCCCTACATTCCTCTCATTCAAGTCTTCCCTCTATTCATACTTACTCCCAAATTACTGATCGAAGTTCTCCAAGACCTTGATTGTTGGTGTATGCTAGCCCTGTTTTCTGAGTTGGAACATTATCATTTTGAGTCTTTTTCCATTTGAACCTTTAAAACACTCTTACATTCACATATAACCTGATGGGTATTGGGCTT
>CBVK0101646237.1:0-10163 GCA_900067695.1 Picea abies
CTCTTCTCAGAGATAAGCTACCACCATTCTATCGAGTCTTTCACTCTGTATTTTTACACTTTCTGTACATTTCTTTGATTAATAGAAATCGTGTATTACTATATATCTGTGTGGTTGCGTCTCTGATACATTTATGTTATATTATTGAATATTTGCAATATCTCCGCTCTCATTTCGTGCCAAAAATAATCCGGATCAAATAAAGATTGTAAAGTTTTTCTTTATAAATAAAAATTTAAATAAAACCCTATAAGTAAATAGGTGGTATGGTGTAAAAAACGACTGTAATTCACTTTTAAATGGTGTAAAAAACGATTGTAATTCACTTTTAAATGGTGTACTTTATAAAGTATCTATACCATAGTAAATGTGTGTGAGCATCTTTCGTTTATGTTTTTTAATAATGGTTGTAACTTTTTGTTTTAAAATAAAATTCAAATGAAACTCTATAAGTAAATATGTGGTATGGAGTTAAAAGACAATTGTAATTCAATTAAATGGTGTACTTTATAAGTATTTAGCTTTTGTTTATGTTTTTTAATAATTGTTATGTAAGTTTTTTTAATAATTATTTAAATTTTTGTTTAAAAAAAATCATATTTTTTAATAATTGTTATGTAGGTTTTTTTAATAATTATTTAAATTTTATGTTTAAAAAAATAAATAAATGAAATTCTAGATATTTTGTTGTAACATTTTGCTTTATAAATAAAATTCAAATGAAACTCTATAAGTAAATATGTGGTATGGAGTTAAAAGACAATTGTAATTCAATTAAATGGTGTACTTTATAAGTATCTAGCTTTTGTTTATGTTTTCAAATAATTGTTGTTTAGGTTTTTTAATAATTGTTTAAACTTTTTGTTTAAAAAAAATTGAAACTCTAGATCGCTTTTGTTTATGTTTTTTAATAATTGTTGTTTAGATTTTTTTAATAATTGTTTAAACTTTTTGTTTAAAAAAAAATCAAATGAAATTATAGATCTTTTGTTTATGTATGTTTTTTAATAATTGTTGTTTAGGTTTTTTTAATAATTGTTTAAATTTTTTGTTTAAAAATAAAAATTCAATTGAAACTCTAAAAGTAAATATGCGGTATGGAGTTAAAAGACCAATGTAATTCAATGTATGGTGTTAAAAAACAAATGTAATTCAATTAAATGGTGTACTTTCTAAGTATCTAGAACATAGTACTTTCGAAGAATCTAGAACATAGTAGAGTGAATAGCTTTTTTTTTATGTTTTTTTAATGAAAGAGATTAGTTGAAAATAAGGACTTGAAGCATATTTTAGGTTGAAATGTTTATATGTTTTTTCTTTAAAAAAAAAAATTCATAATGCATTTAGATGGGATTGGTTGTACAATTATATATTTATAGATATTTATACTATAGCTTAGTTGTTATTGAGTTCTTGTTGGTTGAGTGGAGAAGCTTGTTGATATTTAAATTCTCATTTTTCATCATTTTCATTGAGTAAGTGATCATTTTCCATATCATATTTTTAGAAAATATGTTAGATATTTTTTATTTTTATTTTGAAGATGATATTTAAGGTAAATTAAATTTTAAAAAACCTCCAAACTTTATTAATATAAGATTTAAGATAATTAAAAACTTAACCTATAATTTGCAAAAAAAATTAAAATTGAATAGAAAAAATAATACTCTTGCTCACAACCAATTAAACTAAATTTAATTTTCAAACAACTTTATTACAAATTATAATACTATTAAAAAACATTCTATTAACCTAAGTTGTCATAATAAAATAATCTAATGTAACTATTTTAATTAAAAAATACTTTTTAAACAAATCTTTTTAACTCAAGGAAGACTACTAACCTTTCTAAACTAAGGGTACGAATCTTTCATGGCCACACCAAGTAGTCACTTTCAAAGCCTTGTCACTCAAGTCAACCCAAGGAGGTAATCATATAACTTTATTTAAAACTTTTTAAGAAGAACAATTTTAGCGTTTTATTGTAAATAAGTAAGAGGTAATCATATAACTTTATTTTAAAATTTTTAAGAAGAAGAATTTTAACGTTTTAGTGTAAAGAAGTAGTTACATTTAACAATTTGATATATCAAATGGTTGATAAGGAAATGAAAGGTTGAATTAGAATGAATGGTCATTTTTTGAATATTTAATTTTGTATATAAGAAAAATAAAATGAAAAATTTTAAATTTTTTTTTATTGTAAAGAAGTACATTTAACAATATCAAATGGTTGATAAGGAAATGAAAAGGTTAAATTAGAATGAATGGTTTTCTTTTTTAATATTTAATTTTGAATATAAAAAATAAAATGAAAATATTTATTTTATTTTTATATTATATTTAAATAAATTTATGTGACTAATAGTAATTTTTACTTTGTTGATGTAAGCGTTTAATGTTTCATTCTTTTAAATGAAGTGGTTGTCTATGATAACTTTATATCCCTTTGTTATAAAAAATAATGTTTTTAGTTCTCTAGTTCGAACAATAAAGATTATGCAAAAATTTATAGTCAAAGGACATATTAATATGAACTCAACGAATTATTGATCGCTATAGTCCCTCTATGCCTTCGGCAGGGACTAATAAGGCTAGTTTTTTTTTTTAACTTACATTAGATTGTTTCTCTTATGAACTTACACTATATTTTTTGTAAAAGAAAAAGTAAGTTATATATTGAAATAAATCTATGTTTTAAAAAAAAGAATAAAAGTTTTAGGATATAAAAGAGATTTGTTTTCGAATATATGTTATTTTTAATTGACATGATTTATTTTCTTTTTTTTTATAAATAATTTAGTAAGATGAGAAGTTAAAGAAATATTTGGATCTAAGGGTATGAAATAATATTTTTTGGAATTAAGATTTATAATGCAAATGGAAACACACCTAAATAATATTTTTTGGAATTAAGATTTATAATGCAAATGGAAACACACCTTTAGTATGCATAATGAATAAAATTTGACGATCCTTAAATGGGAAATAATATCTACCATGGATCTCATAATTGGTTGAACAAGAAAAAGTGAAGTTTTACTTTGATTTGGGTATTACATATTTTACATATATGCTAACCATGTGGTATATCATGATCAATCTCCATCCTTAACCTATGAGAATATACATTGAACTACAAAAAATGAAAGCAAAAGCTATGAGAAAAATAAATCCTCGAGTAACTCAAAGCCATGAAATAATATTTCCAATTTAAAGATGAGTCTAATAATAATGATAAAGTTTAAGAGAAATTAACTCTCTAAGTGAAATCCAAAAATTAACTTATAACTTGCAAAAATTAAAATTGAATAGAAAAAATAATACTCTTTCTCACAACCACTTAAACTAAATTTAATTGTCAAACAATTTATATTTTATTACAAACTATAATACTATTAAAAAAACATTCTATTAACCTAAGTTGCCATAATAAAATAATCCAATGTAACTATTTTAATTAAAAAAATACTTTTTAAACAAAGCTTTTTAACTCAAGGAAAACAACTCACCTTTCTAAACTAAGGGTACGAATCTTTCATGGCCACACCAAGTAGTCACTTTCAAAGCCTGTCACTCAAGTCAACCCAAGGAGGTAATCATATAACTTTATTTAAAACTTTTTAAGAAGAACAATTTTAACGTTTTATTGTAAATAAGTATGAGATAATCATATAACTTTATAAGAAGAAGAGTTTTAGCGTTTTATTGTAAAGAAGTATTTACATTTAACAATTTGATATATCAAATGGTTGATAAGGAAATGAAAGGTTGAATTAGAATGAATGGTATTTTTTTAATATTTAATTTTGTATATAAGAAAAATAAAATGAAAATTTTTAACTTTGAAGTATTTACATTTAACAATATCAAATGGTTGATAAGGAAATGAAAAGGTTGAATTAGAATGAATGTTTTTGTTTTTAATATTTAAGTTTGAAAATAAAAAATAAAATAAAAATATTTATTTTATTTTTATATTATATTTAAATAAATTTATGTAATTAATAATAATTTTCACTTTGTTGATGTAAGCGTTTAATGTTTTATTCTTTTAAATGAAGTGGTTGTCTATGATAACTTTATATCCCTTTGTTAGTTAAGGGATGATAAGAAGATAAAGAATGGGTTTCTTTAATTACATTGAAGGTGTTTTATAAGGAGAGGTTCCTTGTGCACCTTCGTCATTTGTCCAAAATCAATCTGAAGTTTCCATTTGTTAATCAACAACTGACCAATCTTTTATCTCCACATCTCGTTTTTTTCACGGACTTTAACTTGCAACTGCTCAATTAAGCGGTCGTGGAAAGGAGCGAAGATGATTCAAGGAACTGAGAAATTATTGATAAACACATTTTCTAGAAGAGGCCACCGACTCCAACTTGAATAAGGCCACCGAATGCAACATTTTTCAGAAGAGGCCACAAACTAGAATGAGCAAAGACAATTTAGGAAACTAAGAAATTATGAGATTGCCTTGTCATCCAATAATCAGAAAGAGCATTGAATTGATATTATATCTGGTCTATTGCATGTGAGACAATGGATTATAGCCAGATCACTCCCTCAATAAATTCAATGTTAGACAATGACCAATATAGATTATCTACAAAACATTTAATATTATGATAGGTTTTACATCAAATCTGTAAATTTGTAACTCCATAGCGTTAGGAGAACCATCACAACATTCAATAAATTCCTATTTAGTTGGAGAACAAGATGGTTTCATGAATGCTTGATGGTGCTGCTAAAATCGACAACTATTTGGAGAGGGCAATGTCGCATGCACGACTCAAGATGTCACTCAACCAACAAAGGGAGATAGGGATTTGATTAGAATGTTCAAGGAACTTGCTACTTTCCTCTCCATCATCATCTAGTACTGAACATCATTTCCATCGTCATCTCCTTTCACACATTATAAAAACATCCAGGCATCTTCTCTTCTTTACCATTCATTTCGTACTCAAGGTACAGAACGAATGGTAAAGAGATAGAGATACAAATATTATCAATGGTGGTACTAAAGGTACAAGTACTTCATCTCAGATAAATGCCATCTCAATGCCATAATCCTAGATGGCCTTTCAATGTTATAACACATGCATTGCTACATGTATATGTTTTTGCTATGATAGGAACAAAATAGCTTTATTGTAGCGGAGATGCAGATTGTCAAAGTAGGTATTATGGCCATTGTTACCTATATTGGCATTCCATTAAGCTAGAGGACGAGTAGGAAAATTTTATGTTGAATTAAAATTTTGACAAACTCCAGGTTTTAACAGTTTATATGATGTCACCACAAGATGAGAAGTGCATAAACATCCAAAAACATGAATTGACAAACATGTGTTTCTGATTAATTGTCATGCAATATTGAAAACTGCTTAAATCCTATCAAAAGTGCAATAGTTAGTTTATCCCTTAAAATTGCTTTTCTTGTTATTAAAATGATTATTATGTCAAATTAGACCATGTGATCTATTATTTGGTTGGATAATATTACAATGCACTCGAATTGGAAAGGCACTTCCCAAATCAAGGATCTATGATCTTGATGTGGCTCACATTATAAGTCACCTTAGGGTTTTAGAGATTATATGTAGTTTCATACAATCAGGAGCTTTAGGATTATTTTATGAAAGAGGCCTTGAGCTAACATTTGGCTGCCTTTTTGAAAATGGATTTTGAAACCATAACTAAAAGTTGGCTAGTAACTAAAACATCTACCTCCAAAAATGCAGGTGGCATAGTAAGGTTTGATTTGAACAATTGTCAAACATCATTAACATGATCACAAGGACATTGAAGAGGTACAACTTCCTTGGCCAAGTTATCAGTAGTCAAATGGGTAGTCTTGTTTTGGAACTTTTGAAGGACATATGTTGTCCAACCTACCAAATAAGTCTCATTGTGGCCAACTTTCCCATCTTTATGAAAATTGAAGCAATGAAAAATTCCTTTCTCGGGGTTTGGGAATTCAGGTCCCTCATTGTCTCGCCATGTGCCCTCATGCTTTATTCCCGACCAACTTGTAATCTATTGAAATACGTTTTGTCCATTTCCTACAAATTCTAACCAACCTTTTGGAAACATTTCCATCACACTACTCTCCTTTTCCATCAAGATCATGTCTGCTAACTGAGCTCCATGAATGGTTTCCATAATATCAGTTGTACTCATCACATTGGCCTACAGGGAAATAATTTGATCAATTGTTTCAGATCATACATATTTACCTTGTATACTCGCAGGCACACGCAATGAGGTCATAAAGCATATAAGTTAGTTTTTGGTTCCCTTTTCTCACAAACATTAGTGAAGTACTTTAAGAGTTAGTTATTTTTTAAGAGTTAGTTATTTAGTTATGACTGAGTAAAAGTATGTTTGGGACTCTGAAATCATATATCATTCCCAAATTCCAATAATCACAAGAAACTTTTTCTGAGATGATATTATGTACAAAATTGGCTACAATTTTTTTCTTGATAAACATTTTGAGCTGATTTTGATCTTGATAAACGTGTGACCTTTTTTCCTAGAGATTTTTAGATCTAAAAATGAAAAAAATGTAAGATTTCAGTCAATACCAGGCTTCAATCATCTAGATGGAAAGGAAACTGATGGCTCTAAAGATAAAGTTTGTTGTAGCACCAGATCTTATTGATAAATATTCAATGTCAAGATTGAAAATAAGCATACTAATTTTGGCTGCAACTTTATATATATTGTTGTTCATTCAATTTTGGTTGCAACTTTTCACTTCTCCACAACCACCGCTATGGTGATTTTTTGTTTTAATGATAAGGAAGTTGAATATGATTTCTTCATCATCGATTTCAATGCTCCTACTCAAAAGAAACCCCAATATCTAGCTCTCAATGTAAGAAAAGGCCTTACTCATTTTCATGTATTCTTTTTTATTTTAAGCAACATATCAACTATTATGTTCACGATAAACATTTTCTTCTGTTGTTTTCTTTTCGTGTTGTATCCATTTGGTTTAGTACACACTATCCAAGATGGGGATCTCACCTTATTCGGTAATTCAACACCCACCCACCCACATCATCTAAGTTTACGCTCCCTTTATTTTTGTATTTCATTTGCACAAGGAGATCTCATAGATAGATATTTTTCCTTGGTCATGATTAAGAGAGTCCAAATACATCGTCAAGTATTTGGCTAAAAAGTACAAGGGGTGGGGCACTGATCTTCTGGGAAACACGTTGGTAGAGCAATTCCTAGTTGAGCAGTGGTGTGAGGTGGAAAGACACTCATTCTTACCCCTTGTTGATAGAATTTTGTTTGACATATTCCTCTCCCCATTGTGGGGAGGCACCATAGATGAAGCAGTTGTGGAAATCAATATTGGAATGTTGAATGAAGTGTTGGATATATACGAGGAGAGGCGAGAAAAGAGAAATTACTTGGTGGGTGATTTCTTCAGCTCGAGAAATCTATCAAATCTTCCATGGATATCAAGAAGGCCGATATGATATCCTTGAGAAAGCATGTGAATGCATGGTGGGAGGAAATCTCTTCTCGCCCTGCCTCGAAGAAAGTCGCATAGAACATGTGAAAGTGAGGAGAGAAGACTCGGGAAATATCGGAGTAAACAAATAATTTTTGTGTGTAGAGAGAAGACTTGGGAAATTTCATAGTACAGTCAATAAACAAATAATTTTTATGTGTAATGTCATTTGTAATTATACATTTGGAATTTCAAAGTATCAATAAACAAGTATTTTTAAATTTTCATGTATAACGTCATTTGGAATTATATATGGATAGGTATTTTTAAATTTTCATGTATAACGTCATTTGGAATTATATATGGATAGCTTTTTACATGTTATATTTTAACAAATAATATTAGTTCTACAATAAGACTTAAAAATCTAAAAGTTTGTTTTTCTTTGATGAAATGGGTTAACTACCTAAAACTCAATTTTTTGATGAAACAAGTTAACTACCTAAAACTCAAAAGAATTTGGCATTTAGTTACTAGCAATCTGTCACAATTGACTGGGAGGAGTAAAGCCTGTTTTTGTTGAGGAAGACAAGGAATTTTTAGAAAAATAAAAAAGAAAAAAAAAAACTTAAAAAAAAGAAATATTATAAGATCTAGAACATGAGCTAAGCGATGCTTCTCAGCATGTATGCAAGGAATCATTTATTGTTTTGTTTATTTCTATTATCTATGTATAAATAAGGTTGTTTTATTTGGGATTTTCAACTTCGAGGGTGTCATTATTATATGGGGTATTTTAATGGGAACATAATTTGGTTATGATTCCAGTTTCATGTGACTTCTAACATCCTAATTTCTTATTTATAAGACTTAATCTGTTAATGTTTTATATGTCCTTGACAAAAATAAAACACACCTTGTAGACCAACATGAAATCATACCTACTTTCACAAGTAAAGACCAAACAATATTACCCACCCAAAAATGTGAGCAATGTGAGAAAATCTGAATTTTAAGTGAAAACCTTCTTCAAATTGCCTACCATAGGTGTAGCCATCGGTCTTCATTCATCCATCTTGGATCTCCTCTAGATATCCATTTTGTACTTCCTTTGACCAAGGAATATCTCACTCGGTCTCTGCCATGCCTCTAAACCCAAGAAGAAATGCATTAATCCAATGTCCTTCATCTCGAACTTTGTATCCAAATCTACCTTGCAACCTACTGCTACATGCTCCTCTGCACCTATGAGAAATAAATAATATATGTACAACATAAGATAATAGGATCCATACCAACAAGTATTATGTACAAATTTGGGGTCTGCCTCACTCTTGGTGAATCCCATACTCTGGAATCCATCAATCCCATAATACCTTACCCTGGGTGCATGTTTGATTCCATAGAAGGATTTCTTATGCCTGCACGCATGAGAATCCCTATCATGTACCTAAAATCCCTAAGGTTTCTATATATATACTTCCTCCTCAATTCATGTACCTAAAATCCCTAAGGTTTCTATATATATACTTCCTCCTCAATGATCTCGTTGAGGAATGTTGTCTACACATCCATGTAGTGAATCCTCCACCCCATGACTGAGGCAATAGATATAACAATTTAAATGGAAGCATATCTAGTGACTGAAGGAAATGTCTCCTCATAGTCCACTCCCTCTCTCTAAGAGAACCCTCTCACCACAAACCTGGCCTTGAATTTCTCAATGTTTCCATCTGCATCATGCTTGATCTTGAATATCCACATGGAACTCACAATGGACTTCTCCTCCAAACATGACACTATATCCCACAAACCATTCGTCATAATGGAGGTGTACTCCTTCATCATGGTATCCCACCAAACCTACTGATCTATCACTTCCTCAAAATTGGAAGGCTCAACATCAATGATGCTACTCATAAGCATCGTGTAGTTGGGAAAATTCCTTGGAAGCCTTATTTCCCTGAATGTGTTTCTGGGATTCTCAACATGCTCCCAAACATCATTCAAGGTATTTTCAAACCATCAGAGCTGTAAGGGGATAACTCCTCCTCCCCACCTAAAGGATGACTCCCTGAATTGGAATTATGTGAACTATACTCCTCATCCTCTGCCACTAGTGGTAGCTCATGAGACCTCCTAAATGCCAAGTTCTCCTCGAAATTAACATCTCTTCTCACCATAATCTTTCATTGTGATGGTATGAAGATCATATAAGCCTTTGATGTCTCATTGTACCCTAAAAATATGTCCTTCTTTCCTGAAGGCTCTAACTTCATCATCTTATCCATATGAACATGGATGTATACTGGATAACCAAAGATCCTGAGATGCCCAATTTATGGATTTACTCTTGTGAATTCCTCCTTGGGAGTATTGTCCCCAAATATCCTATGAGGATTCATGGTATATAAATACATTATTGTGGTACACGTCTCTTCCCAAATAAACATAAGCAGACCCTGGTCATGAATCATATCCTTCATAGAACTAATGATGGATTGGTTATTTCTCTCTATGACCCCATTCTGGAGAGGGTTGTATGAGACTATCAACTCCCTCTTGATCCCTTCCTCCTTGCATAAATAATTGAAGTAATTGTATGTGTACTTGCCCCCATTATCTAACCTCAAGACCTTGATCTTATTCCTTGTTTGGTTCTCCACCTAGGCCTTGAATTCCT
>CBVK0101646325.1:0-11643 GCA_900067695.1 Picea abies
CATATTTCCCTTTAGGCTTTACCAGACCACCAGGCAGACACTTCATCACTCACTAAGGTTGTTTGTTTGCAAAGACAAGATATATGAGTCTTTGAAGAAAAAAACAATTGTCTGACGTTTCTTATGTTGCACGTAAACGTGAGTTAGGAGAAGAGTTTGCTACACCATATTGATTTGGGTCAACCAATGCTTTACAGAACACAACTTTATAACAAGAAGATACCAAACAAAAGAAAATATAGTAATAAAAGGACTCTGCAATCAATCTACCTTACACCTACACATTTATCCTAATCAGAAAATAACATGAAAAGACACACACACACACACATTTTTTTTTTAATAGAAATATTGTTTTAGGGCTTGGCCATTCACTGGGAGGGTGTCAGGTTCCCCCCTCATATTTTGCAACCGATACATTCTTGCCCCAATTTTTTCGGATACCTGAAAAGGTTCAAGCCATAAATTCTGGAACTTCGAATGTTTTCCCTTGGGTGCATTTGCTCTATCCCATTTCAGGACTAAGTGTCCTACTTCAAAATTCTTCTCATTGGCCTTGTGCTTGTCAAACCATATTTTAACTATTTGCTGATGAGCGATGAAATTTGATTTTGGTTTCTCCCTTTCCTCTTCCAACATGAGGAGGGTATCAATTCTCTATTGAATAATTGATGAGGGTTGCCCTCTTGCACCCTGAGCAAGCTAAAGGGATGGAAGATATAACCCATTTGGGAGAATGGCTTCTTGTCCGTATACCCGAAAGTATGGGGAGTTCCCTATATCTTCCATGGGTGTTACTCTATCTTCCCATAAGGCATTATGAAGTGAACTATTCCAATTCCTCTGATTTTCTGCAACTGTTTTCTTCAATATCCTCACTAGGTTCTTATTGGTTGATTTTGTCACCCCATTTCCTTATGTATAGTAGTTTGCAGAGTATCTGATTATGATTCCTTTGTCTAGAGAAAACTCTTTTAATATAGTGGAAGAAAAATAAGCCGCATTATCAAACACAAGAATGGAAGGCATCTCAAACCTCATGATCAACTGTTGTTATATGAATTGGATTACAACCTTTTCATTCATGTGAGTCAGAGGGATGGCCTTTGCCCATTTTGTAAAACAGTCTATGGAAGTCAGTATGTATTTATGTTGTTTTGAATAACTAAGGGTAATATCCCCTATGATGCTTAACCCCCATTGCTCGAATGGTCTAGATATGGTCATTGGTTGGAGTGGGACAACTGCTCTCTTCTCTCTCCCCTCACTCATTTGACAAGTTTTATAGTTTCTAACGTATGTATGAGCGTACCTAAATAGAGTAGGCCAGTGATAGCCAACTCTTAATATTTTGTGAGCAGTGGTATTCCCTACAAAGTGTCCACCTACAAGACGATCATGAATCTCCCCCAGAACCTTTTCTACATCTTCACGTTCGATACATCTCAAGAGTACCCCATCATAATTTGTGTAGAAAAGTACTAAATTTATGAGGCAATATTGTGCATATTTTAGTATAAGAGCTCTCCTTTCCTTTGGGTTTAGGTTTTTTGGGCAAGTCCCATGATGCATGAGGTAAAAAAAATTTCCATACCAATAATATTGACCTGGGGGAATGTATAAAGCTTCACTACACCATAATGATAAGTCATTTTTCCACACGAGGTCTTCATTTATCTGGTCTTGGGATTCTGCGACCAATTTACACAATCCTTGTCCCTTCACTAGTTTGGCAGGTTTTATATCTAGATCAAATTCTTGGACAACTTCCATCCATTTTCCTCTTCTCTCCCCCATCTCCTGTTGAGTGAATATGGTTCAGATTGCAGGATGAGGCACGATGGATTTTGTATGATTTTTTTGGTGAAAGTATAGGAGAAAAAATATTTACTAAAGTTGGGACTTCGCAGCACCAGAGCTTGAGATATTGCAGTCTTGATATTGTTGAAATCATATTGTCTCTCATCATCCCAATTAAAAAAAACATTCTTGCGAATCATTTTTTGTAAGGGTTTGATAATTTCATCGAAATCGGGCGTGAACTTCCTCAAAAAATTAATATTCCCAAAGAAGGATTGCATAGAATATTTGTTGTGGGGTAAGGGAAGATGAGCTATTTCCTTTATTTGTTCTGGGTCTATTCGAATTCCTTCTTGAGATATAATATGACCTAGTAATTTCCCTTCCTAGTAATATGACCTAGTAATTTCCCTTCCTACACTTTTCGAAAATTTGGGTTAGATGTTGGATGTGATCTTTTCTGTTCTTTGAATACACAATCACACCGTCCATGTATACTAAAACACATCTATTAATCAATCCCCAGAAATATACGTCCATGGCCCTTTGGAAGGTTTCTCCTTCATTAATCAACCCGAAGGGCATGCATTTATAAGCAAAATTTCCCCACTTGGTTTGGAAGGTAGTTTTCAATTGGTCTTCTTCTGAAACTAGAACTTGGTTGTAACCTAAAAAACTGTCTAAAAGGGAGAACATTTCATAACCAAACACAGTTTGCAAGAGCTGTTCCATGGGTCAGACTGGGTAGTTTTCCTTTTCTGATGCTCTGTTAATATTTCTAAAATCTACACACATGCAGATTTCCCCAAAATTTTTCCTGACAGGAACCAAATTTTCTACTTAGGAAGAGTGTCTAACTTGAAAGATATTCTTAACATCTAGTAATTTCTAAAATTATTGATACATGAGGTGTTCCATAGATGGATGGTACTTCTTGAGCTTCTGTTGAAAGGGTTTTACTCCAGATTTTAATGGGATTGTGTGTTGAATAATGTGAGTGTCATAAGTTTTAAATTCTTGGTAGGATCATGCAAAAACATCTTGATATTCTCTAAATTTTTTTATATAAGCTTTCCTTTCTTCTTTAGACACTGTTTTTTCTAGATTTACATTCTTAGGGTTTTCTGAGGTTCCTAGATTTATAGTCTTGTATATGGGACATGAACTCCCCGTCTTTGTGTTCATTGACCCTTTAAATACTTCCCTCAGGTCGAAAAGGTTCTCCAAATTGGATACCCCTTTCGGTATCGTATGAAACCTTGGCTTGTTACTAGAGTGATATGTTTCTCCCTTTCATTCGTGGAAATCAATTTCTGCTAGTTTCTCTTGGAATACTTCATCATCAATAACAAGATATTTAAAATTTTTCTGATTGGTTAGAAAGTCTATAATTTGTTCATCTCCTTCAAAAACCTTCCAATTAGAAATATTTTTGGGTACTGATGGTTTGTAGAGTAGTTGCACAGTGAACCTAGAGGCTTCATAGTATTTTAAAGGGGATATCCTTGAGGCTGCAGTAGCTAGGGAATCCTAAGAGTATTCTTTGTCTTGGGATCTGCAATAATATTAAAGGCCTCATAATGTTCTATTAGCCTATGCACCTCTTGCTGATAATTCCTCAAGTTGGGTGAGTTTCAATGTATAGTATTCTTTACTTGCATGACGATAATTTTAGAGTCCCTGAAAGCTTTCAGTTCTTTAATGTTTAAGTCTGTAGATTTCTTTAGTCCTTGAACCAAAGCTTCATACTCAATAATGTTATTAGTGCATTCAAATTCTAGTCTGTAGGGAAATAAATTTCGCTTCCCCTTTGGGTCTATGAGGATACATCATGCTCTCGACCCTTCTTGCGATTTAGATCCATCAAAGTACATTGTCCAAAATTGTGAGAGAAATTTACCAGCTTCTTCATTCCTAGTTATTTCCTCATCTTCACATACCTTGTTTGTGGTTTCCAACATAGGTTCTTGGTAGAAGAGGCTTTCTTCTACTGCTACTAGTAGATTCACTTGAAAATCCATTTCGTAGTTTTGAGTGAGAGGTACCTCAGATGAGAGAGGAGAAAAATTGTTGAAATCATAATCACAGGAGTAATTTCCTAGCATGGGGAAATCTTCTGACAAGGGTTCGTTGAAGGCTTCTAAATCGATGACAGTATGTTTGAGATACCTCTCCCTATTGATCCTAATCACGTTGGCATGTCCCTTTAATGACAACCATAGGTGATCCCAATCCATGCTAAAGTATCCATTCAATTTATCAGACCAATATGGACTAAGTACAATCCATAAGTTGTTGGTATATCTACTACAATGATGTCAATTAATTGAACACATTTCGGGTGTGTAGCCATTATGATCATGACATCTTTAAGTTCCCTAATAATTTTTACCTGAGTTATGTCTAGTTGTATAACATGTTTATCACTTTTGAGCCAAACTACATCTAATTTATTGTAGATAGATAATGGCATGACATTAGAGGATGCCCTCGAGTCAACTAAAAAATTATGGAGGCTTTTGTTGAATACTTCAAACGTTGAAAGGAAAGGTGGACAAAAGGATTTCCCTTTTTATCTACAGAGAAAACGTTCACATTTGGTTTATTCTTTAGATCTGTGGGAGATGGAACCTTCCCTAGGTCAGTGATTTTTATAGGGGCTTATATTGACTTTAAGGCTTGTAACATAAAGTCCTTTTGCTGGGGAATTCTACACATGTCCATGACCGACACATTAGCCTTCAACTTTTTTAAGTCTTCTACTATGTTGTAGTCTATCTTGGGTGATTCATATGTATGGATGTTTATAGGATTTCTTTGGGAGATAAAAGGTGCTTTCGAGTGATTGACTGTTTGTTTGTCCCTCAAATATTGGACAATGGTAAGGTCATTTGAGACCGGTTGACCCTTACTTCATGTTTGCACATCCAAAACCTCAGCGGGTGGTTATTGAACCTCAAATACATCATCGAGAGGAATCGATAAGTCAGGATCCCATAACAACATTGTTGTTTCTTCTAATAGCTCAACTTCCTCCTGATTGATGATGTTTATTGTTGAGCTGCTTGATTGTCTTATAAGGGAAACTTCATCTAGGAACCGATTGGCCATTAAATTTATAGCATGCACCCATTGGGGATAGTCTCTTTCAGAATCTTTCTCTTGATGATACATACAAAAAGAGTCAGATGCTACATTACCCAGGTTGATGTTTAAGTTGGATGGGGGAGTTTCAATCTCTTTGAAAGGTGGGTTTCTCTTGAAAAAGGGTTTATAGGGCCTTTGACCTTGGTTTCCTTCCCTGACACTTATTCTCATGTCTATGATTTCATTTGATAGTTTATTTATCATCCATTGTAGGTATTCTATGTCTCCTCTTCCCTTTTCAGGACCTTGTTCTATTTGTTTTCCTAGAGGTCTAGTCAACAGCCGTCCTCTCCTAGGTGGAGGCTGAACTTCCTTCTTAACTAGTGAGACCTGGCCCTCTTTGCATCCCTTCATTTGGAACTCAATCATTTTTTCTTCCTCAAAATTTTCAGCTAGGGTATGTTTGGTATCCCTTTTCACAAACATGGAAATAGAAGCAGGGAGAGAATTAACATATACCTCAATTTGCAACTCCTGAATAGGTTTAGCTTCGGTTTGAAATTTGTTCAGGATAGTGGTAAAATGTTGATTGAAGTCTTTAACCTTCTCTTTTGAACTCATGGTGGCGACGAAGATTTCAGCCATCAAAGCTCATGTTGTGGTTTCTTTTGCAATTTTTTCTAAGAAATCCTTTTGAAACTTCGTCCAACTAGTTATGGACCCTATTTTTCTAAGAAATCCTTTTGAAACTTCGTCCAACTAGTTATGGACCCTACGGGCAAGTTAAAATACCAAGTTGAGGCTGAATTCTCAAAGGTATAGGGAAAAAGTCTACATACTACATCCTCATGTCCAGATGATCTGTAGCTCGCAAGCGAAGGAATAAGTCAGGTCAGGTGGTTGAATCTTTAATGAGACCTATCCTACGTATGATGTTTAGTCCTATGGATAATCTACAGTTGTTTGGCATAGAAAGTGGAGAGCCAACAACCACCCCTGGCCCCTAGGAAAGAAAGACTGGAGGTTATGGTATTAACCCAATTCTATCTTTCATACCAGATCCTGCTCGGTTGTACGTTCATAAGTCTTATAGATAGTATAAAAATTTTAATGTGGTCTTCAAGTAATCCATAGGTTTCAGGTTCAAACTTGGGAAGTAACTTTTCTATATGTCGAGGGAGGTTATGTACCCGTCCTAGGATTTCCAGAGAATTTCTGGTTAACCAAGGTTGATTATTTGGAGGTAGATTCCTCCTTTATTCAATATTGTCGTTGTTATCCTCCATGTCGTCCTATTCTGAAACTGAGTGATCCAATTTGAACCCTTCCTCGTCCGATTCAAAATCATTGGGCTTAGAGTAGTTACCAGCTAGTGTTTCGGGGATCAGATTGAGGGGTTGCTTGATCTCAGTGAGGGAAAAATCTATCAGGTCTTCTACTGTGTGAATGAAAACTTGGTCGGGGGTATCAACCACTGTTATTCTTACTTGTTTTCTATGCAGAAGTAATGGGGCTAAGGGAAACGATCCAATTTGCTGAGCGTAAGGTATTTTGATTCTTCTGAATTGGTTCAACTCCTGTGGGGAAGAGCATAAAGTATTTCAGAGAATAGGTTTTCTTCCTTGTGCTAGGGTGAGTTACTCATTTCAGGAGTACTCTCTGTATGTGGGTTGTCTTGAGAATGACTAGCCATGCATGTCGGCTATTTTGAATCTATTGGCTATGCGAAATATTATATCAAGAATGTTGTTAGCCATTCATTCAATCCCTCCTTCTAGCGCCAATTCTGTTTAGGGGTTCGAGATCCCTTTAACTCAACACCAGGAACCAAACCTACCTTAGAGGCCCAATTAGACTCTACAACATTTGATAATGGAATGGTTCTCCAGATCTTTCGATCTAGCTAATTTATAGATGGGCTTTACTTGGTGATTGACAGGATATCTTCCTATGAAAGTTCCTCCTGTAGTTTAAATGTTCTCTTTTTTGTATTTTCTTTTATTAGATGATTTTGATAAAATGGGATGTGCTGGTATAAACCAACTGATAGAAGGGATTATTAAATACTAAAGAAGCCTGAGCTTGGGATAACCCCCATGCTCAAGCATGAAAACAAAGATATTCACACCTATTACAATCCTAGTACTAATACATTAACTTGCTGGTATTTCATCATTGACTGAGATACAATTATCATAATAAAGATACGCGTGTAATAAGATGATTGCAAGAAAAATAATTTCCTTAGCTCTAAGATCAATCACACATTAACACAACGATTTTTTTTTCACCATTAAGAACAAAAGAACTACAAAAATATTGAAACAGATAACTTATCAATAGATTAAGAAACTCTTACTCGTTACAACATCAATTATGAGATAAAATTTGGAAGTAATTCCTCCTCAATCCAATCACATAACGCCTTTGATGAAAAACTAAATTTTGTCTCTAGTCCTAAACAATACTTCTTAATTAAGGTTGTTCAAAAATAGTTCTTTACAATTCCCAAAAGAGGTTCTTTTCCCAAAACCATCGAACTCTTCTAAAGAAGTCAATCCTTTTATTTATAAAGAATCACTAATTAAAAATAGTCACTACAAGTTTAAGTTAAGTAAAGAAAAATAGTGCCATGTGGCACTTGATCTCTTGGTTCTTTGGAAATCATCTCGTGGTCCTACTAGAGTGGATGACTCTTCTCATATTCAAACCACTTGACGAGGAGATCCTCGCATGTGTTAGCATACGGGAACCTGTGCTCATCCATCAGGGTTGAAATGTTTCTTTCACTTCTACCGTCTGTTCTCTGTATTTGATAACCTTGGCACTCAACTGTTCGAGAACCACACGAGCCTTGATCACATGTTCCATAAACTATTGTATTTTACCTCATGTCATGCTTTCCACCTGTGCAATCTCCAATGCCCATCCTAAGTCTTGTTCTGCATGTCGCTTGACTATGTCATGCAGGTCGACAAAGTCTTTGAGTGAGCCAAATTCTAGGAGGCCAATGCCTTTCATCTCCTGATTGATATTTTCCCATCCTTTTTCGCACTCGGCCCACTTCTTCTGTATCTCCTGCTGAGGTTCATGGGCCATACTTACCCGATATTTGACAACATTCCTGATTCAAGAGATGTTTCTATCCCTTAGCACTCGAATACCATGCTCCTCTGCATCTTGACCCTTCTGCACTGTGATGATGTAGTCAATTCTTTTTACCACTTGGTATGCTCTTTCATACCATCTCTCCACATCCTTGTAGGTTTACAATTCCATAAGGGTATCTTCTTGGAAATCGGCTATACCTGTAGTGAAAAGATGTCTTTCACTTATGAACTTTGCATAAGCATCTTGGAACTCACTCTTCAGAAACACCGTGGCCTGCGTCGAGTATTGATAGTATTTTTCCAAATGGCGTAGATGATATATCTATTTTAGTTCAATGACCAATTCCTTTTCATATTGCCTTGCTTGATCCAACATGGCATCAATGATAGCCATCTCTGCGCCAATGAGTTCAGATGTCTTTGCCTGTTCTATGCTGAGCAACTTATCCTCTGTGGTGATGAGAATCGAGCTATCCAGCGCGAGTCTTCTCTTCTTGGTGGTCCTCTTCATGATAGAGTTCCTCTTCCTGTCATAATCAATCGCCTATATATTGACGACCTCATCAATAGGCTCAGGGATTTATTGTTATCCCCAAGTTAGAGTGTTTCCCAAGCTCCCTGCTGTGTGTATTTTTTCTAGGATTGGTTATCTGTACTTCTATCATATACTCCGATGGCTTGACCTCCATCTGATGTTTATCAACTAGTGAGGTATCAACCAAAATTGAAGAGTCAGTGATAGGTTTAGTACTTAATTGGTGATTGGCTGTTGAGGTGCCGATATCTTGTTGTTGCGCTTCCTCTTTTTGTCTACCTGATCCTAGATCCTCTCTAAAGATGTCTTTAAGGGTCCCCGACAGGTTGAGAAACTCAGTGTCCAAGACACTTTCGGCCTCATGGTCACCCTATGGAGGGTTTTGAACTGATGCATCGAGACTCGAAGAAGATGGTTTCTCAGGTTCCTTCTCCTCTGTAATCGGTATCAGAGTTACCAATGAGACCTCTGAACTCTCTTTATCATCATAGATGGTTATGAGATCAAACATGAGATTTGGCACACCCATTTCACCTTGTGTTCTTGGAATCTCATATTGGGTTGGAATGGTCACCGATGATCTAGCCTGTGGTGATGGAACTTTGGGGTTTTCCCGACCGGTGGTTTCCTCCAGTTGTCTTGACTCTGAGCCATATGGATCATCTCTGATTGTGATAGGGTAGTCCGAGGGGATCCTCATCATTTACATGGGTTGAGGGTCATTCTCTAGATGTTCGATGACTCTCTGGGTTCCTAGTAATACTAACCCTCTCCCTTGTGCCTCTATGGTTTCTGCTGCCCTGATTTCTTCTCTAAGCCAGAGAGCTTCTTGAGCTGACTGATCTATTGTTTTGACCTGCTCATCCATGCTCATAGATTTGAACCTAGTCATGTTTGGGTTATCCTTCCTCTATAATACCTCCTCCCAGTCCTAAGCACATTCTTTGAAAATCTCATCTTCAAACTTGTCATTTGCGTATGGCCAGCATGAAGAGACTTGTGAAGCGTGTTGGAGAAATAGGAATTTAGGGTCATGCTTGCAAAACTGGCTTGTTGGGAACCTATATTCCAGCTGACCCAAACCCTATTGTTTAGCTTGAGAAGTTTCCTTCACTAGATAAAACCCCACATGGAAACCGTAGGGTATAAATGCTCGTTTCTTGTCCATAACCAAACTGGTGTTATAGCCCTGCAGGATAGTCTGATAACAGATTAATCCTATGATGGACCGATTTGGGACGTGAGAAGAGAGAAAATGTGGTGCTCCGATGGACCTGAAGACCTTGATATAGGTTGTGCGTTCATATAGATAATAGTGGCCTCCTTTTGAGATCATTATCTTGGCCGCTACAGACAACCTTAGGCATTCCTTTTTAAATATAATCAAATAAATCATGGTGATAAATTCATCACAAATAAGGGTGTAATACTTTGTGTACATGTTCTCCCACAGGATGTTGAAGTATACATGAACAAGAAGTTTTGCAACGTACCGACTTAAATTCATACCGACAAAGACATTCCTCACGCAAATTACATCTAGCAAGTACGAGGCCATGTGAAAAGTGGGAGCTTCTCCTTCTTTCGATGTCTGAGCTTGCAATACATTGGTGCTCAATTTCTTGGAGATGATTGCTCCCCAGTTGAAACTACTCCCTGAAATAGCCATAATGTACACCAGGGGCATCCACACCTTCACAGACTTTTCTTAGTCCTTTTCCCTGTATAATCGGCAGATGAGAGCCATCAAGTACATATATGGCTCCCTCAGGTTCACTATCCCATACCAGCCATTGCTCCAGTTTGTAAATTTCTTGTCCTCCTTCCACCATGAGGCCATCAATTGGCTGGTGTCATGGAATTCATAGAATTTCACCACGAAGTCTGTGTTCAACCTCTCCTTCGGGTCCTTGATCTTTTAATTCTTATAGACCTCTGTCAAGAGAAAAAATCCGACACATCCACCATTCTCATCATTAATTAGGCACTTCTGCGTGTCTGTATGGTCAATTATCCAACTCAGAGTCTCAATGTAGGGTAAGACTAGAGTTTGGTAGGCTACCATGTGAAAGCATGACTGCTGAATGTTCAGGAAAACTTGGTTGTCGAGCGCCCTTACATCCAGGTCGTTGTGTGGGGTAAACTCTGGGTAATCCTCCTGGTTGATTATAATGAATAGATCTCCCCAATGTGGGAGAATTATTGTAGATCCAATGGTCGCTTCTGTATCACCAAAATCCAGGGGTTGAATGAATGCCTTCTTCGTCGAAGTTTTAATGACTGGTTCCACCCTGGGAGTGTATTCCAATTGCCTCATAGTGTTGAGATAAGAATCTTCACCAATCTTTGCCTCCTTTAAATTTGGTGCCCTCAACGAGCGTCTGGTCATTGGATTTATTGGAGGCATTTTCCCCTACAGATAGAACATAGTTAGACACTGTGTAATAGATCAAATGCTGATATATAAAAATTATGACCGTCGAAACACTGTGTAATAGATCAAATGCTGATATATAAAAATTATGACCGTCGAACTGATAAAATTTAACACATACCTCTTCTGCTTGCTTAACCTAGTTTTGATAGTCCAAAAAATCAAACACAACTCTTGAGACTCTCTCTTCGCTTCTTCGGCTGCTCTAGAAATGGAAACTTGTGTGCAGAATGGAGGTGTTCAAAGTTGTCTTAGTTATTTAAACAAATATCATACTTACCTTGTCTCATCAATTATTCAATTCAGGATATGAGTGCGGTTCTACAAAATCTGCAGTTCTACAAAATCTGCCGCTAGATCTTCATTACATTTAAAATTAAATTCATTTGTAGGTTGGCGGTGTAGGTGCGAGCTATAATGTGGCCTATCAATGATTTCAAATTCCCGTTATTCAATTGGCACATGGGGTAGAAACGTATGTGGAGTGAAACATTAACTAGCCTATTAAATGGAAGAATCCGATTGTATCTTGTGCTGAAAACATCCCATCATTTCACTAATATATCTAGTGGATCAAGAGTCAGGGCTTCTTTTTAAACACTGTTCGTTGATATATCTTGGAACAAATCCAACGTTGATCCATATTTCCATACAGAGATGACATGGGAAAGTTGACT